>JAFBJT010094264.1:8378-21072 GCA_016785325.1 Chascanopsetta lugubris
CCTTTGCATTCATATAAAAAGCCTGTCCCCTCTATGAAGGCTGCCATTTTGCTGAGCCATTATTTCACTGCAGCCCAGAAAGGACCAACTCAGCAACTTTTGATTTATTTCCTAAAAATCATCTTACAGGTTTGGAGGGGAGAGATAAGGTGAGAGGTCTTTACCACTAGATGTCACTAAATCCAATGCACAAAATCAACTAATGCAATTCCTGTTGGGGGGCGGATATAATAAAGACAACTGAGCAAAACCTGCTCAACACAGGTGGCAGGTGAGGCTGTGACTAGGTACATGACTGTCCTCACAAGCGCTTCCATTCATTTGCATGCAGTGAGGTGGTGGGACAGAGAAACGTGAGCCACCATATTGTCTCTGTTGGAGAACCAGTCCCAACCCCCTGCAGGAAACATACTATGAGGGAGGTGGTGTGACAGGTCGTCCCTTCCTGCAGCCATTCAACGGCACAGCCCGTTCTAAGCTTCACTATTTGTGAGAAGCATCAAAATATAGGGCTGCAACTAACAACCACTATGATAGTTGTTGATTTAAAAAAAAGAAAAAAAAGATACACTATATGGTTTCCAGTTAACAGGTCTCTTGGATAAAGCTCATTCACATAATTGCACTTTAAAGCAGAGGATCTGTGTGTTCAATGAAACTGCTGCAGAATACAGTTTTTATTGTGCACTACAGTGCAAAGTGAATGAGCCGGGCTTTTCGAATCCTATAATCAAATGGGTTGCTGACTCTTTTCATAATTGATTCAATCCATTTGCCAGGTCAGCCCCTCTATAAAGTTATCTTTAGCTCTTCTAAATCTGCAGCCATCATAGCTATTTTAAGCAATTCAGTGCTAACTCATGCACAATCCCATTTACTGCATATTGTTTATATTGCATTTATATTTTCCATGCATTTGCATTGCACATATTCTCATAGGTTTTTTTCTTCCTGATTTCCTCCTTTGTCCCTTTGTATGATTCACACACTATGATCTTAGTATCTCAAGTTAAAAATGAAGATGTGCTTTAATGGCTGCATAGATATACACATATAGTGTGTTTATAACAGTGACGATGATCCTGTGTGAAGTGACTGAGGTGGCTGGCGGACAAAGACTGTCAGGTCAGCATCCTCCCTCTTTTCGGATTTGGCGCCATCACATTCTTAATTATTCACTTTTACACACACACTGATTCACTTGTGAATTTATATGAAGTATGCATTCGGAGAGTGGTGTGTGTGTGAACACAGCTTTGCAGTGTGTGTGTATGTGTGCGCGGAGTCTGCCTGTGGCTCCCTTCACCCGCTCAGTGTGATTTTCAAACAGGGGGCAGATTGGCGCCTTCGAGTACAAAGATGCCTCGGATATGTAGGTCACTGAGTCAAACGGAGAGAACCGCTCGCAGCGAAGCTCCACGCACTTTTAAACACCGAGTATCGGTGCTGCGAGTTGCGTCGCGTCACCATTGTGTGTTTTCGTCGCAAAGTGTGAGTGTCTTCATTGTGCATTTTGTTGTTAGGCGATAACCAACTTCCTCCCCCCTCCTGCACACTGACAGTTGACGGGTTCGAAACATACCTCTCTCCTTCCTTTCCAGAAACTCCGCGGCCCGGAGCAGCACCTGGATGTTGCACTCGTATCCTTCCATTCTTGGTGTTTTTGGTTTGTGTTGTTGTGAATGTACAAAGTACGCTGAGGTAAACAACCTTCCCGTGTGTGTGTGAGTGAGTGTAGCGTCTGCAGCCCTAGAGCAGATGAAACTGCCTCTGTGCTGCTACGTCCCCAACCCACTCAGCCCGAGCACCGCTGCTGCCTTCAGGGACACCACGTAAACGCGGACATTAGAGTATTCTTTTTTCAAGCTTAGCGTTTTCACATTTTTCACATTGTTATTTTATTTATTTATTAATGAATTAATTGTTTATCTATTTATGTATTAATCGGTGGATTTTTTTTCACTGGAGATATTTATTACACTTTCCTTCATCTCACTGTAATGTCATATGTCGATGTCATATTCACTGCTGTATGCAAATACAAAGTTGACATTGCTCTAAGTTTAAGAAGTTTCTTGTCGATCTACAAAATCTCTAAATTTTCATTGAGTAAATGACATTAACAACCTGTAATCTATTCTCTAAGACAGCATCTTAAAATTGTCCGGTTCCTATTTTGCAGGATGTATCTAAACGTGTCTTGTTTCTTATAAACAAGCACTATTAACTGTTTTGATCCCAGTTTTCCTGAAGTACGCGAAGGCATCGATAAAAGACGTCATACGTCATTGTCAAGCCCCCAGCCCCTCCCCTCCACGGCACCTTTCTTTTTCAGTAGTCCGTAGAGTCGAGCTTATGTAATTGGCCTTATTAAACGAAAATCAAACACATACATAGGAAAGTCATCAATGTTTTATATTCACACGATCACTCTTTTATAAAACTATAAACTGTAGCTTGTTTATCCTGAGAAGAGGTGAAGTTACTGTGGTGATTCACTGTGTAAGGTTGACACAGTTTCCCTCTCTCTCCCTCTCTCTCTTCTGTTCAGCCATATTTGGCTCTTTCATTTCCTCATATTCTCTCACTACAGCACTTTTACATTCAAGTTCATGTTGGATTTAAGTCCAGAGTTGACAGCAATCTTTTGTGTTCACAAATGTTAGGCTGTGCACACTGTCTGTGCATTGTTTATAGCTAATAGGTGGAGAATAATGTTGATTCTGTAGCTCCCTGTACAGGAACATTTATCCTGCTGTATTAGTTTTGCAAATGTATCAATAGATAAATCAGTGTACAGACACTGATCCATGTACAATCATGTGCTGGTGATGGGAACAGTGCCCCAGTGTACTGACATTTTGTGCAGAGTCCACTTCGGGGAAAAAATGGATTGTTGCATGTAAGGATTGTGATCATCCCACCTGGTTTATCTGCAGTGAATATTTTATTGTCTTTGAGCTGTTTTAGAGATCTTGTTTTTAGATCTTGAGCCCAACCATAAATGAGAACTAGGCTTTCTGGGGCAATTTACAAACATCCAAACATGAACATGCAAAGTGAAAAGCTGTTTTACATACAGATGCACAGATTGAGGAAAAGCAGATTTCACAAATGTATTTAAAAAATGCAATGATTTTACATAACATGTATGCTCAATGACTTGATTAAGACAGAAACAATGGTGCCCAGACTGTGCCTGTATCCTGCATCAGACAGGAAAGTGGGAGGAGACGGTTGACCTCACTAAATATGGCGGCTTCCAGCTTCACTTCTCGCGTAGGGTTTCAGTTGCGTTCACCGCGTGGGAGTGAAGCCACTTAGCCAGCAGTATCTTTAACCTATGAACTCCGTCCTCCGCCATATTGACTGTTGTCTTGACTGGAGGAGATAGAGAACATTTCGAGGTCCAAGAAGAATCGAAAGTGTGCTACCGGAACCACCGAAACTGGTGCAAACTTGGCCAAAGCGCTCCACAAACACCGTAACGATGGCGAGGAAGAAAAGCAAGCAGCAAGGGGTGACCCAGAAGGAGCTGGAGCCCGGACAGGAGACCGCACCGAAGAGCCCAGTCTCTCCCGGCGATGCAGCTGGCGGTGGCGGCGACGGAGATGCTGGGCTGGATAGGCTGGCCACTACCAGGGCGAACCAGGTAGCTAGCAGCAAGTCCATCGCTGATTCTTGTTTAAACGGTCTGCTAGCTAGCTGCTGTGTTAGCACCGCTATGCTAACCCCAGCATCCTCCATTGTGTTTTTATTCTGTGTAGCTAGCTCCTGCAGAGGTGAAGGTAGACACAGTCTCTCTCTCCCTCTCTCGCTCTCTCTCTCTCACACACACACACACACACACACACACACACACACACTCGCAAACGCATGCTGCCTGATAGGGAGCAATTTTAGCTCCAGTGTAGTAGTTGTGATGGATGTAGGGGCTGTACGTCCTCTGATGTGTAAATAAATAAATAAATAAATATTACGCCTAACTTGGCTAGCACAATTCCACCTCCATCCGCGTCAAACCGGCTTCTACGGGGCAACTGTGGCTAACCCTGCAGCCCACCTCACTCTGCCCGGACAGGTGACATTGTACCTCGGACAGGTCGTCTCGTTACCGGTGCTTACAACTCCTCGCCCACCCTGCTAACGTTAGCCCAGCATGCTAGCCAGGGCTACAGCTAGCGTGCTGCAAACGTGCTTGTTGCTTTAGCTCAACCGCAGGAACTAGACAGTTAGCAGCGGCGGCCACATGCTAACAATTTAAAGGTGCCAGTGGGCGCACAACGATGATATCTCACCCCCCAGATATGAGTTGTCTCGTTTGCTTGGTTTTGTTATCGTGTCTGGCAGCTTAGTAGAGACAGCAACGGACGTCGGTGCTCTATAGCACACTGTTATATGATGCTAGTGATGCTCAACGTTTGCTTCACCCGTGTGAGTAATAGTAGACACATTGTAACGAGGGTCGGTCCCAACTTGGAGCTCATCTAACCGTATAAATGACCGCTGAGCTCACAATGACAACATTCTGACTGACAACCTGATGGGACTGGCTTGTAACTGTTTATAACCTCGAGTGTTAGATGACCTGTCTCCTCACGCCCACAACAACAAATGTAACGTGCTCATAACCGGTGTAACTTACAAATAACTTCGTTGCAGTTTTGTTTGAATCATGTATTGGTGTGTTATCGGACAGTTCAATGATACTCTGTTATCATCTATTGATTGAGCTTTGCCAAGGTAGGTGGTATATTGATGTGAAACTAATGTTGTGATTCATCATAGATCTACAAGACCCTAAGCTCAGACATCTCACTTCGTTGTCCATGTAGAATCACAGACATTAGTGTATGTGAGCGTGTTTGCACTCTGCACTGTGTACACTTATTTTGAAAGAAAATCTGTGCAAAATGTAGCTGTTGTCCTTTTTATAGATTAATTATTGAAACAGATGTTACCTGCAGCCCCAATAAACATTAGAAAAGTATGATTCAATGTTTGAACAGTAAAGACGGTCACCCCAAAATTGAAATGCTCCCATAACAGGTTAAGATATCTTTGCAGGGGTTAGTTATATTTGTTGTGGTGTGAATGGAACTGAATATAATTACGATTGCATACATAAAATTCCCGTGTTGATTATGTGCTCCATGTGGTTTCCATCGTCAAATTCAGTAGAAATACGTCTGACATCAGACACATCAGACCTTACACACCTTATCTCCCCTGCATAGTGTTAATTAACCATCAAAATGGTGTCACACATCACAGTTGGACTGATAGTATTTAATCTCTTTTTTTCCTCCTAGCCGATGCACACCTGCTGCCTCTTGTGCCACCGTGAATTCAAGGACTGGGGAGCAAACTCTGCCAACGGACTCCCCGGAGGCCACGGGACCAAGTTGGCTGACGCCGTGCCTGCGCTCTCCCAGGCCTTATTGCGAGAGCCGCCGGGGCGTAAGCTTGCCGACGCCGTGCCCTCCCTGTCCCAGTCTCTGCTGGGAGAGGTGCCTCTGTGGATCTGTCAGAGCTGCTGCAAGAGTGTGGAAGAGGAGGAGAGGCGGAGCAGCCAGGAGCCACCGTCGCCGGTAAATAAAATGGGACTGATTTGGGTCATTTTTGGGTTATTTTTTTCATCTGACACTTATCTCAATGTATCTGTCTCTGTCAACTAGCATATTGTTTATTCTTCATACAAAGCTGTGTCTTTGCATATTTTCATTTCACAAAACCATTAGTGTTGATTCAGTTAGTTTATGAAATCATGTTTTTGGTTTTTGTGAAGCAACCCATATCGTTTGCTGAAATCAATTTCCTCAAAGATAGACTAAAAGATTTAGTATGTAAAATGTAGTGAAATTTACTTTGTTAAAATTCTATGGTAAATAATTGTACTGCCGTTTTTGTGAGCTTAGCTGACAATTACAGAGTGACAAAATGAATGCCTGATCTCCAGATGATTTACTAACTCTTTTTTGGGGGGGGGGGTTTCCTCAAGGTACCATTGTCACACTCTTCCTCCTGTAAGTCCCAGAGCTGTGGGAACGGTTACCCGGAGCAAAGTACTGTAGACTGGGACCCGAGTTCCTTCCTGTCAGCCCACAAACTGTCAGGTCTCTGGAACTCTGCCCATACCAATGGAGGGGAGCACTGCAATCACAATGCTTCTTCACACTCACAGCAAGGTAGGTGATAACTAAGGCTAAAGACAACTCTGCACAACCTTTAATGACATGGGCAGTCATTTGGGGGAAATACAAACCATGCCTTCATTTCAGGTTGCAGTATGGAACACCTTTTCAGGTGGATGCAAACGTTTAGTAGAATCAGAGCTTCTTTGTTAGCAGACTAGAAATCTGTGATACATGTCTGGTTTCTTTGTTCATGTGTTGTTTGACGATGTCTTAGAGGAACAAAGCGGCATTTTGTGCAAGCTCATAATGCTCCGCTGTCTGAGGTATTTAGAGCTCAACGTTATGAGAGGTGCAGTGATATTTTAAGATCATTGTCACACCAGTGGAGACAAACGGAATTTCAAATAGAGATGATTGAACTAAGTACGCAAACGTGGTTTGGAGAATCGTTACTGCAATATCTTGGTAGGATGGATGCATGGAAACCATTTACTTGCATTCAATTATACGAAATGGCACAATTCAAAGACACAAACATTTCTCAGTCTGTCAGCCAGTTAACTTTTATTTGTGTAACCCATATTTACAAATCATAGTTTGTTTCATTGTGCTCATAGATTCACAAGTGTATGATGCAAAATACGTAATGAAATGTTGATAATACCCAGCTATGCATACACAATGAAGAAGATCTTAAATGGACCTCCCTGTGACTCTCTTTCATTTAAAAGATGCATTATGGACTTGATGATTATTAAGAAGATGCAAAAGAGAAGTAAATGACAAATTCCTTATATCAGTTCTCAAAACCTCACAATCACGTTATGTGTGATTATGTGTTAATGTAAATTACCCAAGCCTTTTCTTTCCAGCATTCTTCTTTTTAAAACATGGGATATGTGAATTCAGTTAGGATTGTTGTTATACTTACAGATATACCTCTCAAACCTTTAAATGTGACACATGAAGCCCAATCAAGAACCGTCCTGTTATCAAATCAATGCAAGTTCAATTTAAATTTGATCAGGGATTATATATCAGCCCACTTTATTTGCACATGGTTTGACTCTACAGCAGTAAAGGTTAAAAAACACTGGATAAAGTCTGGGAAATGGCGTCGTTTATGGGACGGCTTTGATTTATTTTTACCTGGATCTCCTAAAACCACTTCACAGAATTAAACTGGTGCACACCTGGTTGTATTTCCCGTTTAGCAGCTGGTCATATTGTTCAATCTGCTTATTTGCTTTGTGACAGTGATTTAATGTGTTCACATTATGAAACCTTCAACCGATTAAATTTTGAAAATGTGCACTTATTTTGACTTAGATTACACATTTGATTTTGTGCGCAATAATTATTTTTGTTTGACCTCGGTTTTAATTTGATGTGATGAACTTTATTTTCTTAATTTTGCCTCATGGCAAATGTGAAAGAGGACCTAGAGACTTTTAACAGTCTCTCTTGATCATCGTGTGTTATCATGAAGTGAATGTAGCAGATATTGTAGCACCACCTCCTATATTTTAAACAGCAGTAGGCAGTTTTATCCTTGAGTGTAACAATCAACAAGCTCAACTTTTCTCTTGTCACCATCGTTGTCCTCATTCCTTCACTGAATCGTTTCTACTGCAGGTGTGTCTCCGGGTTCAGTCTGCCACGAGAAAAGAGGACTTTACGAAGCACCAGGGAAATCTGCGAAAACATCAGGGTCCAAAGTGTGTCCCTATAGTCACCCCTCGTCCCAGAGTTCCAGTGGATCTTCTGCTGGGAACACCCTGTCTACCTCAGCAGACCTTTGTAAAACCACTCCCAAGCACTTCAAAACCATGTGCCGTCGACCAACGCCACCAGGTAATTTCCCCCTCGACTCTTGAGGTCCAATAAAGTAGCCGCTGTTAAATCATCACTGTTTTGTACAGCTCCTTCCTTTTGTGTTAATACTGGGAGAAGCACAGCCCAACTATTATGACTTTTATTACAGCATTCAACATCATCTACACAAATCTTCTCAAACTGTCTAATATTCTAACTATTCATAGAAAGGTGCGTAGAATTAAGGGACACCTAATGTAGCCATTGCTTGCTACAGTTGAATACCTCACAATGCTCGTTGACTGAGCGTGTGACTTAAAATACACATAGATGATTACACACTCGTATAACATAAATTAAATCACTCTATGTCCCACTTCTGCTAATGGATCAAACTAACTTTTATATGACTTTGTGGAAACAATTAGCATGTTTAATCACCTCTTTTATCTCCAATGTGCAGGTGAAGCCTTCCACCCCAGCGACCACCATCAACACACAGACTTGTCGGTACCCCCCAACAGTCCCACCGGCCTGTCGTCACAGCATTCCTCCCTCCTGCCTCCGAAGCCGAGCTCTGGGCAGCACGGTCACATCACCTCCTCGTCCGGCACTGGCACAGCCGCCCATGCAGCACACGCTCCTTTCTCCCCACTGGTACCAAATCTCCATGGCCCCACATCCAAACTTAGCTCCCCGTGTCCGGATAGTCCGACGCCTGTCCACAAGCCTAGCCCTTGCAAAAACTCCCACATTCCTGCTGTGAACACGCAACATAGCAAACTGGGCTCGCCTCTAATAGGCTGCAATCACCCCTGTAATGGACACAGTCAGGGAACGGTGGCCACTTCCACAGTAGGGCATCTGACAGCTGGGGCCTGCAGGTGAGAAGTTGAGATCAAGACATCTCTCCTGGAGAATGTCAAGCACAGGCGGTGCCTTTTTTTTCTTAATGTCGATGCTTTTTCACTTGCAGGGATCAGGCATGTAAGGGGCACAAAATGACTAATGGGACGTTGTGTCATCCTCCGTCTGAGATGGAAGAGGGGGAAGATGAGGACAGCAGCTCCGAGAGGAGCTCCTGCGCTTCCTCTTCCACCAACCAGAAGGACGGGAAGTACTGTGACTGCTGCTACTGCGAGTTCTTTGGACATAATGCGGTAATCAGAAAGTTTTCACCGTCACTCTCAAGTTGAAATGTATTTTAATTTTAGAAATCTATTAACATTGTGACATGTTGTTTGGTCACAGCCCCCCGCTGCACCTACGAGCCGAAACTATGCAGAGATCCGGGAGAAACTCCGCTCACGTCTGACCAGACGTAAAGAAGAGCTGCCTCAGCGGCAAGACTCAGAACTGACGGGGCCTGGTGTCATCGACAACCGAGACGTGGACGAGCTGCTAGACTTTATAAACAGTTCTGAGCCCAAACCTGTGAACAGTGCCAAGGCTGCCAAACGGGCTCGACACAAACAAAAGAAGAAGGTATGAGACTTGAAATAACACTCTTGGATCAAATCAATAAAAGACTGAATGACAAAAACATGTATTAGTGTAAAAGTGATTCCTTTTGCAGATTGTTTTTAATTGTTGCTTTGCGCCCTGAGCGTGTGTGAATTTGAAAAACGGCATCTATTGTGTATATAACCTGTAGGTTGACAGGAGATGAAGCTCATTGAGCTTGTTCACAATGTTGCGTGGTATTTGACTGAAAGCTGATGTGGACTTTTTTGTCACCGACCACCCAGGAATAATTTTGTGGGTATTTGTTATTGTGATCTCGTCTGGATGGAGATATTTAGCAAAACAGAATGTACTAATTATCAGTACATTCAGTTCTACTCATCCTGGTTTGATTACATTCTGTGTGTGCATATGTCTCTTTCAGGAAAAAGCTCAGCAGGGCAACACGGGTGCTGCAGGCAGTGAACCCCTCTCCAATCCATCTGAGCCTGGGGACGAGCCCATCCCTGACGGTTCCGAGGTTAGTCGGTTGCTGGACTGGCCTCAGCTGGAGCTTGAGCGGGTCAACAGCTTTCTCACCAGTCGACTTGAAGAGATAAAGAACACCATCAAAGACTCGATCCGGGCCTCGTTTAGCATGTACGATCTCAATCTGGACGTCAATGACTTCCCAAAGAAGGCAGCCACGCTGGAGGGCAACCATTTACTGTCCCATCTCAATGGCTCCTCGGATCTGCAGCAGATAGACCTCGACCTCGCTCCCCTTTCACTGGGGTCCTTCAAGAGCCACCTCGATTTGGTTAATGGATGGGAGGACACAACTGCCGTCCCATCACCCAATACCACCACCACTACTACAGCATCAGGTGTCACTGCTGGGTCAAAGGACATCCAGGGGTCGCACACAACTCCTAGTCTGTCGAAACACGTAAGGTTTCGCTCTCCAGAAAGATGCACATCTGCTGGATCTGACATTTTGCCGCAGGTGCCGACCGTAGCAACGGCGAAATCAAAGGAGGACGCACCTGAGCCCAAGAACGCAGCTGTTGCAAACAGTGGTGGGAAGGCAAAGAAGAATAAAAAACAACAGCAGAAACAGGAGCAATCTGTGTTGGAGCAAAATTCTAGCAAACCAATCAAATCGGCAGCCGGGAATGAAACGCAGAAACCCAGCGAGTCTAAAGAAGTGACTTCTAATGGCTCAAAGGTTGGAAACAAACAGCAGCAGCACATAGCAGACAACCAGAGGAACGGACCTAAAAGGGCTGAGGAGGGCAGATCGTCAAAACAGGCAGCGAATGGAGCAAACGGTGGCCTCTCCAATGCACAAAGGGGGAAAGGTGACACAGAGACACGGGGAGGTCGAGGTGAGCTGGATGCTGAAAGCAAAACTCATCCAACCACTCCAGCAAATGTGCAACAACAACAGCAGCAGCAGCAGCAGCAGCAGCAGCAACAGCAGCAAGCCAAGGGGAAGAATAAGAAGAACAAGAACAAGGGTGAAAAATCCAGCAGTGCGATCGGTATGGGGAGATCTCTGTATTAGCTGATCAGTCTTTTTATTCAGTGTCAATGTTTCCATTGAATTGTTCCATCATTTCTTCTTTTAGACGATGTGTTTCTCCCCAAAGACGTGGATCCCACAGAAATGGATGAGATTGACAGGGAGGTGGAATACTTCAAAAGGTAAGTTCAGTACAACAATGGATGAATATACTTTTTTTGGTTGTATGAAGATACATTATAAAGATTAGATCTCGTTACATTTTGTGACTGATGTCTGGGCTATCGTAAATGCATAGTGGTGCAACATGGCAGCCTCCATAGAATGGATTCCCTCCCAGTGTAATATAAAGAGCTCATTCTAGAGCAGGGGTGTCAAACTTGTCTCTGAGGGCCACATCGGCCTTATGGTTGCTCTTAAAGGGCCGGTTTTAATTGTGCGACTAAATGTAATTTGGACTTCACATCAAGTTAAAAATGTTCCATATGCATTTCAATACATGTGAAAATGTAAACACAGTGAATATGTTGCTATACATACAAAGTGGCATATGTAATTAAGAAGAGCTCATGAGCAACGTATGCTTTAGAATTGTATTTTTAGATGTTGATACGCCTTTATCCTCGCGCCGGCCATGAGCCACAAGTTTGACACGTGTTCTAGAGTAATGAAAAGAGTTTGTATATTTAGATAATCATATAGTATTCACAGTATCACTGTTTTACATTCCATTGCTGCCAATAGACTTATTTGACCTTAATCATACACAGTGGATCTTTAAAAGAAAAGAGAGCTCCATTATGGATCTGTACCATAGAAAAAATGAATTTAGTTCCTCCTCTCACCCTCTTCTTGTTTTTCTTTGCTCCCTGTAGGTTTTGCCTTGACTCTGCTAAACAAACTCGTCAGAAAGTCGCGGTGAACTGGTCCAACTTCAGCCTCAAAAAGGTTCCTTCTAATGCAGCTCAATAACTTGGACGAGTGCCAGAGAGGAAAACACTTCTCACCACACTTTTTCAGTGGAGATCTATTTGGCCTGAGGCCTTCTCTCATTCCTTGTTCCCTTCTCTTCCTTACTAAGCCACGGGACCCTGGTTCAAAATCAAACTCCATTCATTCAAAAGACTGAAGACATAACTTGTGGCCGACAAGCCAGGGATCACAGTCACGGCCGACTCCTCTGCTATTTTTTTGCAATGCTCACGAAAGGACAGATGCAAAAAGTCTTGACTCCACTGCATTCATGTGCTTAAGTATGTAGTAGTATGTAAACAAATACCTTACATGAAATAAATGTTTTTATCACAAAATCTGAGACATTTTAAGGTTGTTAAACGTCTGAATTCCATTTGGTGCGGTGCGGTGCTTCACAAGTCTCTGTTGACACTACAGGCTATTTTTCTTAAAACTGCACATTTGAGAGAAATCTGCACAAAATACCTTGACCTAAATTTAGGCAAAAACATTTCTCACCAACAGAAAGCAACAACTGTGCTGATATCACTCACCCAGCACAGATGAGTGTGTTTGGTGTTTCGGTTTTCAATTGGATTATTCAGCAAACTGACACAAACATGAAAAGACGAGCACTTGATGACCCTCCTGTCTAATCGCTGTTACCTTTTTCTTTTTTTTTTTTTTACAAACTCATGAAATGCGGAAAAAAGAAACATGAAATGTTTGAAAGCTTTTATTTCACAAACGACACCATTTTAACCATGTGTGGTAAATAAGACGTTTTTCGTGGGACGCATCTTTAAAACAAATATGTAAC
>JAFBJT010094289.1:12458-28495 GCA_016785325.1 Chascanopsetta lugubris
CAGTGATGAATGTCATTCAAGCCCCAATTGTGCAGGTTAAGCATGTAAAAAGAAGATATTAGCGTGTTGAAGACTAGCTTGTTCAATTGTATAAAGACATGTTTTATTTAACTATAAATATAATCACTCAACAGTCATTTGTAAGTAAAAACGGTGAGGGGGGGGGGGGTATGTGTCCCCAAAGTGTCAATATCCACTGACCTGAAAACTGCCGGCTTGTTGCATTTCGATAGAATCAAACTCCGCTCACACACACCGAAAGAAGATGTACGAGCGATATGACCCGTCCGTAACAGGTATCTAAACATGCTTGCTTCTTATAATGCCCTTCCACATTCGTTAACCCTATGTCCGTAGCTCCAGTGTAAAATGCCGTATCGAGAACTCGAGTATTACATTGGTTCCGCGTTCCCAATGACACCAATACATACAATGCTTTCCTTCCGGAGATTTTATTCTGAAATAAGGTTAAAAAAATGAAAATAAATATTTGTTAATTTACGATTTAAAATACACGCAGTCGATTCTATTTTGCCAAGTTTTATTTGAGTCAATAATTAGGCGGTTGTAAGCGCCCAGCTGCGGTCTCGCGATATGATGATCAGGACGTGAACCAAAATGGCGACGCAATACAAGCGCTAATTCACGAACGGTCCTTGCTGTAATTCGTGAATTAGTTTCTGATTTTTGAAAGGAGATGGATATACAAGGAGCCGAATTAGCTGTAGGAAATACTCACTGCTGCAGAAATCACCACTGACCGTGTTTGCTCGTATTTTTGTCTGTTTGAACTCAGAAAGGAGAAGACAACTTCACTCAGGTAAAAATGTCAACGGAAGCTAAGTTATTAGCATATAAGCTAACATTGAGCGATTTTATTTCTACTGATTAGTTGATAAAAATGAACATTTGGGTCACCGATATGCTTTATTTTAAGGCGTAAAATTATTCTTTCCGAGAAGTTGTTGTGTTTGACCGGATATACGTTTAATACGAATTGTGATTTGCGTGTAGCTTGTTATTTCGTCAACCCGCTTTCCGTACCGCTCAATGCGTTTGTTTACAGGTATGAAGTATGCACAAAACCCATTATTACCCATTACTTTTACGTTTCATGCCACGGAACCAGAGTGGATGTGATCATAGATTGCGTAACTGACTTCAGATCGATTCTGGTCGTGATTAAATAATGATATATAGACACAAAACTTTTAAGTACGCCCCCTGTCAATGAATGGAGCTACACTGCAGAAATGGTATCTCTCTGTTAGATATTGATATAATGATGGTCTCTGTAGATTAGGGCATTATTGTCGTAATATTTTTTTTTTTTTACTCAAGTTACTTAATTTTTTAAGCAGAGGTAGAAATGGAATTAAAAATCAAACTAAATTAGACTGTTAAAATCAAACTTAATAGTGAAATTGATGATATTTTGCTGACTTTGTATTAAGTACTTATATTCAGACACAAATAACACTCTCATATTGTTTTCAGCATTTAAAAGTGACAGTCACAAATCCAAAGCCCTCGATTTCTGTCTCATGTGTCAAAGAAGAATCAGCATGTCAAATGTGAGTGTGATACTAAGAGTCCTGTGTACTTGTTACCAGCCATGGCAGAGGAACGCCGGCAGAAGCAATGTTCGGTTGTCCTGCCCACAGAGTCCATGAAGGCCATGGCAGAGTCCATCGGCGTGGGACAGTTGCAGGAGGAGAGCTGTGTGGCATTAAGTGAAGAGGTCAGCTACAGAATTAAAGAAATTGCACAGGTAAGACATTTTGTTTACAAGTCTTTACATTTATCAGAAAACGTCTCTTCTTGTTTTATATTCCATCCAACATGAGGTTTACATTTGATCTGTCTGTACACAGGATGCTCTAAAATTCATGCATCATGGGAAGAGACGTAAATTAACCACCAGTGACATAGATAATGCTCTGAAACTAAAAAATGTAGAGGTAAGAGAGAATTATTGTTTTGAACTCATAGAAGACTGTAAAATTACTTTGAAGGCCAGCCTTTTACTTTATGCTGTCTGAGAAAATGCCTCTTGTTTCAGCCACTCTATGGGTTCCAGTCGCAAGAGTTTATCCCTTTTCGCTTTGCGAGCGGCGGAGGAAGAGAGCTTCATTTTTACGAGGAGAAGGAAGTCGACCTCAGTGACATTATTAACACACCATTACCCAGAGTTCCACTAGATGTGTCTCTCAAAGGTACCTAGATATTCAATATTAGATAATAGCACATTGCTTTGTTTGTGTGTTGACAAATCGCTCTCCTGTTCATCCATAGCACACTGGTTAAGCATTGAGGGGGTTCAGCCTTCTATACCAGAAAATCCACCACCGGGTGAGTTCTATTTTACATTTCTGAAATCACCAATAACTATCTTAAGGACAAACTAAGAATATTTGTAAACCTTTTTTTCAGCATCAAAAGAGCAGCAAAAAACTGAATCGACAGAACCCCTCAAAGCCGTTAAACCTGGTCAGGAGGAGGAAGCTACAATGCAAGGAAAGGGTCAGGGGGCAACGGCTGCTGATGGCAAAGGTCAGAATCTGTTTTCAGCTTAATATCTTCTTGCATGACCTAACTTTTTATTGTACTTTTTTCTTATATCCCCTGTTTGTGTCTTTCAGGAAAGGAGAAGGGTTCAATCAGGTTGAAGCCACGCAGCACTCATGAACTGTCTGTGGAGCAGCAGCTCTACTACAAGGAGATCACTGAAGCATGTGTCGGCTCATGTGAAGCAAAGAGAGCTGTAAGTCCTGCCTATGTGTTGTTATTTGTCCTATGTTTAAGTATCTATACACGTTGGCTAATAACACACTTTTTCTAATTTTGAGTCTCAGTTATTGCAAGTCTTTGCAGCTCAAAGGACACTGTTAGTGAAATTATATACTACATTTGATACTTCTAATATTTTTGTTTTGTTTTGTGTCACTTCAAACAAATGTGTCCTCTGGTTACACACAGGAGGCTCTTCAGAGTATCGCCACAGATCCTGGACTGTATCAAATGTTGCCAAGATTCAGCACATTCATTTCTGAGGGAGTAAGTATATTCTTATATTCATATATTAATTGGCTTTGACCCTACGGAAGGTACTGACTTGTTTCTCTCCTTAAAAGGTTCGTGTCAATGTGGTGCAAAACAACTTGGCTCTGCTGATTTATCTCATGCGGATGGTCAAAGCTCTAATGGACAACCCCACCCTCTATTTGGAGAAATATGTGAGTTAATGAAGTGAAATGTATTAGTTTTAAAATGCATCATCTTAACCTGCATTTTGATTCTAATTCAAAAATGTCTATCTTTGTTTTCAGCTGCATGAGCTGATTCCAGCTGTGGTCACATGTATTGTGAGTAAGCAGCTGTGTTTGCGGCCAGATGTGGACAACCACTGGGCTTTACGAGACTTTGCTGCTCGTCTCATGGCCCAAAGCTGCAAAACCTTCAGTACCACGACCAACAACATTCAGTCTCGTATCACCAAGACTTTTACTAAGGTGGGTTTTAAGATGCAGACAAATATTGAGTTATTTCAAATACTCACAAAACACTTTACTAAACTGTACTGACCTGTTTCATCAGAGTTGGTTGGACGAGAAGACCCAGTGGACGACACGTTACGGTTGCATCGCTGGACTTGCAGAACTTGGACCTGATGTGAGTGTGACTCCATTCTCCATCAGTCTTTTGAAAACATTCTTTCTTTTTTGATCGGCACCAACATCCTGACTCTGCTTCCGCAGGTGATCAAGACGTTGATTCTTCCTCGCCTTACTATCGAGGGCGCTCGCATCAAAGCAGTGATGGAAGGACCAGTGGTTTCTAACATTGATAAGATTGGCGCCGACCATGTTCAGAGCCTCCTCCTGGTAAATAATAAACAGTTGTCTTTTACCTTGTATCAAATAGTTATCTGTCTGATACATACATATAGCGTGTTTGTTTTCTCAGAAACACTGTGCCAGTGTTATCGCTAAGATCAGACCTCAGCCTGACACTGTGGAGCAGTATCGGGTGGACTACGGTTACCTCGGCCCCATGCTTTGTTCCCATGCCATGAAAGCCAGGACGCAAGCAGCACTGCAAGCTCAGCAAGTCAACAGAACCACATTAACAATCACACAGGTAAACTTCACTACTCATGTCATTTGGCATCAATATACGACTCCAGTACGAGCGCCACTGAATCCTGCACACTGAGTCTTTAATGTAATGTAAAGCAATGTGGTTGAATGGTTGTGTTTTTCCTCTCTGGCAGCCTCGTCCCACTCTCTCTGTCTCGCAAAGTGGTTTAAGCAGCTCGACGGGGCCTCGCACTCCCAGCATCATCAAAGTGCCCAGCTCTCTCACCCTGATGTCACCCAGGCCGGGCACCCCGTCCCAGCCATCACCACCAGCAACAAAGTACATCGTCATGGCAACCAGTGCTGGAGCTGCCTCAACTCAGCAGGTATGTTCAGGTTCACGCTACTGGAAAGATGACGAGATAGAAATGTTGAACATTGTACACTGTGGAAAAAAAATCCATGCCCGAATTGAATTCCTCTTTTTATCCCCTTTCTAGGTCATCACCCTCAGCTCTTCTCAGTCAGCCTCACCAGTAACCAGCACTGTTCCCAGTGCCTCCTCGACCCTGCAGCCTTTAGTCAAACTGGAGTCTAGCAGTGGCACTGGACTGACAGCTTCACGACCTTTGCAAAAGTACATTGTGGTGTCTTTGCCCTCATCTGCCTCTTCCTCCCTGGAGCCTAAAAGCTCAGTGATTCCAACCTCAATTTCTTCAACCTCGCTGGATGCGGGGATGAAGATGGAGCGGTCCGAGTCTCCAGGAGCGAGCACACAGTCGCCACACTGAGACTTGTTTTAGGTCGTAGAGATTTCGACTGTATCGGTGCAGCTGAACACACGAGGATGTTGCTTTGGGCTGAACTTTTCTAAGGTTATACTCTGGTTTGGTCTGAGGGGGGATATCTGAACTCTTGACTGAATTTAGAGCAAATGTGGCCAGACATTGTACATATGTTGATGCCCGATGAGAACTGAAGTCAGTCCATGAGATCTGCAATGTTTCAGCTTATATTTGAATGGATGTTCTTTTTTTTACTCTAAAATAAAACAGATTTTGTACGAAGTCTTTTTTCTGGGTATTTTGTTTTATCAATCTAAATTTGACATTTGTTTTGACGCAGAATATTTAATTGTTCTCATTAGCAAATGAACACATTTCTGTTTGTCATTGTCCTAAAATGAGCCCTAGACTGTATGTGCATCTGTTTGGAAATGGCCTTTTTGTAAACCACTCTCCAACTTTGCAGATCTGGGGCTTATTATTCCACATTTTACTGTGACAAGGATTTATTCAAATGTACCAACTTTCCCAGCCAAGCATGGTGGAAAGCCCATGGCAGCCATTGTTTAGTTCTGGAACTTAAAATGTGTTAAATGTGGCTCAGGTTTTCTTTCGTGAAGTAGATTAAATTGCATGATGGTCCCTGGTGCAATGCGCATTCCAGAGCAGCAGGTGGCGATAGTACGCTGCAAAGCTGGATATGAAATGCATTCAAAGACCCAAAGTGGCGTTACAGCGGCACAGTCGGTCAGTAAACATACACTTCAGTCTTACACGAGTGTGCAGTGATTGTGTCGGCTTCGCCTCTTCTCTGTGAACATGAATTTCAAAATACGAGCTGCTACAGTCGACGACTGTAAAGACATCTCGAGGATGATACGGGTGAGTGTGCAACTCGCTCGTTTACCGCCTTATTTTCAAGGTACATGTGCGTCATTACACCATTAATCCGCCCGTGTAGGAACTGGCTGTGTTTGAAAACTTGTCGGACCAGGTGAAGATTTCGCATGAAGGTAATTTGATTTCATTTGAAGTCTTCAGAGTGTGAACAGTGAGGGACAGTGCACTGCATGTATCCAGTCCAAGGGAACAACAGTCAGCACATGACAGGTTGGACAGCTTCTGCTTTATGAAAACCATGAAGGGCAGATGAGGTAAACAAGACCACATTCATACAATTCATTGAATTATCTGTGTCTTTGTTTCATTTTGCTTTTGACAAATACAATTCATCATTAGTTTTGCACTATTTTTGTAGCATATTCAGGTCATCCTATTCATTTAGCAAGTCATGTGAAGAGGTACATATCGTATTATTATTACATATAAGCATCTGGAAGTTAACTCAATGAATCAATTATCAATCAGTTTCTACAAAATAATTATGCTTTGTTTATCCCTCACTATATCAGGTCACACAGAAATTCATATTATAAATTCATATTAAAAATATATTCATTTATAAGTGTTGCAATTTTACTGTAAATGCATTCCAACATTCCAAATATCAACCTCAGAATGAATCATCAGTGTTTGTGTTGACCCTGAAAAGATAATATTGGTTGACCCCGGCCAAATATTGAAACAGTGAATTTGGTTGCTATAGTAACCGTACACACTTTAATATAAAACATCAGTAGCGACGATAATACATGACATTGGATAACAAAGTATAGATTAGTTATTGCCAAAACAATATTTATGTTTTAGCTTACACTGGTGTCACAGTGTCTCAGTATCAGTTAGGCATCATAGTTGGAATAAGAGTTCATCTTTCGATCATGTTAATGTTTGTCGCTTGACTGTAGAACTGGAGAGGGATGGTTTCTGCCAGAAGCCTTTCTTTGAATGTCTGGTGGCAGAGGTGCCTGAGGAGCATAAATCCAAAGGAGGTAAATACTTTTGATTTTGATTTGATCAAAGTTTGATTCTTTGCATGACTCTGTTATTGTATCCTGCCTCTTGCAAGAATAAACATAGAAAAGACTAGAACTGACTTAATTCATCACCAACCTGTTGTCTTCTTACCTTGCAGGTTTCACAGTTGTGGGCTACGCCTTTTACTATTATACTTACAGTACGTGGAAGGGTCGCACGTTGTACATGGAAGATCTGTATGTGATGGAAGAATTTAGAGGTACAAATTCATTATCAGCAAAGCTTAGAAATCAAATATCCTTTCTTTGTTTTGATGTTTTGTATTCTTGCTCTCACCCATAAAGTTTTCACTATCCATGCAAACAGAGTACATAATACAAACACTAAAACCATTACCACTAATTGAATTTAAAGGTACAGTTTGTATGATTCAGAAGTATCTGGCGGTAAATTTGCATATTGAAAACATACAGACAATTAAATATTTAGGCTTCAATTAAAACATGTTTTCAATCTGTTTTTGTTTTGTTTTTTCAGGAAAGGGGATCGGCCTCAGTTTAATGAGCAAAGTTGCAGAGGTAATTTTATTTTGTACCTCCTCAAAGGCCTATTTTATAGTTTATAGCAGACATGTCCAGAGTCCGGCCCGTGGGCCAAATGAAGGAGAGAGAGACATGGCAGGCAGACAGAGATGCATTTGCATTTTGCAAAAATATTAAAAACAACCTCTGAAATTGTTATTAGTGTATCAAAAAAATATTTTGCAACCTTTGACAGGTCCTCAAATTACCTGCGTTTTTCGTTTCTGCTGTATTTTTAATAAATATGCAGACATTTGAATATATATATATATATATATATATATATCTCCTAGATCAGTCCAGTCCAAAATATTTTCCAAGTCATATATGTCAAACACAGGGCCCTGATGGTTTGACAAATGTGTTGCATTATTTGATCTTTCACCTGCAGCAGTGTGGTTCATTTGGCTCATATACATATAATAAGTATATCACTATATATATAATACATAAATAGGCATAATGAATACATAGTTGAGAAAGCTTGCTTTACAAACATTTAGAAGTGAGGCAGTATATATCAGCTAGTGAGTGGCCCGGTCCTTCGTATATTTTTCTGTATGTGGCCCTCAGGAAAAAAGTTTGGACACCCCTGGTTTACAGTTTAGAAACATTTCAAAGCTCATTCAGTAAACAAACAGCTGTAAGTAACGTGGTCTCTTGTTTGCCCAGGTTGGGAAGAAGAACCAGTGCGTGCGGCTGCAGTTTTCTGTGCTGGACTGGAACACTCCAGCCCGAGAGTTCTACGCTGTTAAAGGAGCTCTGGACCTGACCGACAGTGAAGGCTGGCACTTTATTCGCTTTGAAGGAGAAAGCTTTGACAAATTAGCAAATAGCGCGCCTAAAAATTAGTTTTTTTTGCAGTGGATACAGCTGTTTTCTTTTTTTAATTTGACATTTCAACTGATTTTCTTGAAACAAATTCACGGGATTCGATATAACAAGCTGATCTTGGAATATCTTTGTTTGTCACGATTTAACATTTCTTAATATAATGCAGCAACCTTGATGAATAAATTAAAGAAGATTTGGTGGCATCTAGTGGTGAAGTTGCATTTTGTATCCATTACCTCACCCTCACCCTTCTGATCATGCAGGAGAATCTATGGTAGACTTCAGTTGTCATTAAAACTCAAAAGATGTTTAGTATGTCCACTCTAGGCTACTGTAAAAACATGGCAGCCCCCATAGAGCGGACCCACTCCTCATGTAAATATACATTCATGGGCTCATTTAATGGCAATGTAAAAACATTTTTACATTTAGGTGATTATAAATTCATAAAAATGTCAGTAATTGTTTTGTTTTATAAAAATGACCAAAATCGTACACACTGCACCTTTAAGGGTACTAATATCGATCTGTACTTTCAGTCCTTGTTTGTATTCCTTGTACACATTGAGTCTTACAATGCACAGATAAAAAATACATTTATCGTCAATCACACTTACTGTACTTTTTACAAATATTACCGTCAATACAATTCATATCAGTAAAACATATTTGATAGTTGAAGTCTGTCTCTTCCTCTTGAAAGTGACTCATATGAATGTAAAAAGAGATACTCACCCTCATCTTGAGCACAATGCACATCCATATCTGTCCAGCAGGTGGCATAATGAGTTCACTTTTTTATACACAAAGTGAATCAGTAAAAAGAAAGATGAACAAATGAGCTCTGTAACCTAAAAGTCCTTTATTTCGTTGATGGCCCTGTCCCTCACTCTCCAATAGAAATTAATGTAATAGAATAATAGAAATAGAAAATGTCACCGTTTAGTACAGACTGTCACAGGTGACATTGTTTATGAGCACAAGACAAATCTACATGAACATCCGTAATAGAATGGCTTAAATATTTGATTTTTTTTGGTTTACTTTGGGGGTCCCAGGGGTCCCAGGGGTCCCAGGGGGCCCTACCAGATTGACTTACCTTTTCTAAAAATGGACATAAACAATTACAAGACTTTATATAATGAAACTGTAGTAGACGAAACAGTTATCTATGGATCAAATATCGGAAAGCATGCTAATATAGAAGATACGTATAGTATACATGAGCTGGAGTCGTGAATCACATTACACACTATTAAAAATGCTAAACAAATAGTATATACATGAACAATCCTTCAAAAATTAGAATATACAAAGTCAATAAATCCTGAGATCAAGTCACTGCTCTTCTATTGTGATTACAGATGTGTACTCCAGCCCTCTCACAGTGTACTGACAATGGTAAACGCTGCTCATCTTCAACTCGTTGTGCAACAACAATCACACGTAAGCATTTCTGCCATAGTTGCTCGGTGCCGACTGAGACATTTGCACATTGGACAGAGCTCGTCCACGGGAGGACGGTTGGTACAGGTACGGCCTGAAACACAAAAAGATAAAGATTCAAAGAATGGACATCTATTCTTCTATTACCACTGTTAAAGGTGCAGTGTGTAAGATTTGGTGACAACTAGAGGTGAGGTTGCATATTGTTTCCATCACCTCACCCTTCTGAGCATGCAGGAGAACCTATGGTAGACATGTTCAAGACGGTCACTAAAAACATGGCGGCCCCCGTAGACAGGACCGCCTCCTCGTGTAGACATACATTAATGGACTCATTTAAGGGCAATGGGGGGAAATAAAAAATGTAGGTGATTATAAATTGAAGAAAAAGTCGGTACGTAATTGTTTTGTAACATTAAGTGACAAAAATGACAACAATTGTACACACTGCACCTTTAAAGAAAATCAAATATCAGTTGCATACTCACATCTTTTCATTCTCTGTATTGAATTTGCAGGCACACAACAGACAGGAGCCTCCGCAGAGGGCGAGCGTGGCCGACGACCAGCCGATGTACAGGCCCTCTCCGATCTCATACCTGTGTCACCGTGTAACCCACGTTAAAGAGCGTGTATCCTCAGGCTGATGTTGTTGTCTATCCAACAATAACAATAAACCTGTTGTGTTGACTTACTTTGTCCCTGGATAGAACTGGTCGAAGAACTCTTGTGTGATATTGGCTGCGTACCAAGATATTGCGATCATGGTGCTTAACCCTGTAAAAACACACAACATGGCCGCCTTTAGTTACGCTCATTTCAAGTGATGCACGTAAACAAAACGTTCACAGGTTAACAAACTTTAAAGGTGCAGAGTGTAGGATTTAGTGACATCTAGGGGTGAAGTTGCATGTTGTATCCATCACCTCACCCTCATCCTGCTGAGCATGGAGGAGAACCAATGGTAGACTTCAGTTGTCCTTAAAACTCAAAAGATGTTTAGTATGTCCACTCTGGGCTACTGTAAAAACGTCACCTCTAGATGTCACCAAAGCTGACACACTGCACCTTTAAAATGAAATTAATGGTACAGCATGTAGGGCAACTAGTGGTGAAGAAGCATATTGCATGTGAACCCCCTCACTTCACACACTTCAAGTGAGTGGGAGAATATGGCCTTCAATGTTTTGGTTGTCCATTCTGAGCTACTATAGAAACATGGTGGTCCAACATGGCAGCCTCCATGAATGGGATCCACAATTCATGCATACAAGGTAAACACTTAAAAAAAACGTTTGTCTGTTTTACAATAGAAATGGACACAAATCTCATTTATTGTTGTTAAATCTCTATCTCGGGTTTATCTACAATAAACAGAGAACTGTGAACAATTTATAAATCCACACTTTAGTCTATCAGCAGCTTTGTTGGAGTGGAGATAACCTTTTGAGCCGCTGATCCATTTTCTGATAGCCTGTCTTCTGCACACAGTCACAACATGTTTTCCTCTCTGAGCGCGAGGGCGTGGCCTCACTGTTTGCTCAATTCATCACATGACGGAAAACTTTTGATCTCCAACAGAGTTGTTTTCAATCAAACCCGAAAATATTGTTTTTCCATTTCATCGTCTCACCCTGCAGCAGAAAGAAAACTCCTCCGATGGCAGCGATCCTTCCTTTCAGGATGTAGTTCTCTCCTCCGATTTTTGAGCACTGCATTCCAACGAGGGTGGCCACCAGCCCGAACGTCCCGAGCACGATGGAGGCGATCATCAGAGCCCGGGACGCCTGAATGTAGCCTGTGTGCAAACATCAAAGGAAAAAAACAAAACAAAGAGAGAGAGAGAGAGAGAGAGAGAGAGAGAGAGAGAGAGATAGATAATAAAGCACAAGCACTTAACTTGAAAAGCAAGAGAGTGTAGGTTTGAAAGAACAATTGGAGTTACACTGAGAGGATTATCAAATTGAATAAGCGATCATGTCCACCTTTTAATATGCTAATGTAACCAAAATAAAAGCCTGTTAGCATATTGGGATCAAAGGATTACATAAATGAGACGATGAGATGACAAATGACGCAATTTTTTCCCGCTTGACTATTTATTTGCAGTTATTACTTATTTGTTTGTATTTCACAACGAGAAAATGTCTCATGAGGAATGAAACAATCGTCCACGCTATTATTTTGAAAATAAATCTTCAAGGTTAATTTTGTACTGAATTGCTTTAGGCTACATAGTTTTTGCAAATAATGTTTAAATATTGACTAGTTCAAAAACCTTTTCTTATCAAGGTCTCTCCGACTGTGTTCAATGTTGTTGTTGTTGTTTACTTATCCTCCCTCATCTCAACTAATGCCCAATCAGCCCTACATAAAGTATCGACCATAGAGAGCAAGGCTCTTCCAACGATCCCAGAGTTCAGGCTCAATCCAGTGGATGTGGTAGAAAGCAAAACATCACCCATCAACACTAATCGCGCTGTTGCCACGTCGACCAACGTACCATTCAGAGCGAGCAAGGACGGAAAGTCCCTGCAGTTGTGAACTCCGGTGGAGTCCGTCGCACAGGACATCCACAGGTTCTCGTAGATGGTGGACGTGGTGATAACGTTCCCGTCCACCGTGGAGACCCTCCAGTACCGGTTTGGGAGCGCGACCCCCACCATCAGCCAGCCCAAGAAGCCCAGGAAGCCGGCGAGCGCTTCCACTATCGGATTCATATTCCCTTCGTTTCCCTTGGAGCTGGAGGTATTGGGATGAAAGACTCTCGGCGCTATCTCCCTGTCCAAACGTGTGCTATTCGCGGCCTCGCGGTTCCCAGTGTGCCACGCCGATTCCCACTGACCCCCTGAGCCCAGATGCGGAAGAAAACATGCCGATCAATGATTAATTCCAACTAGCCCACTTATGATTTCCCCTATTATCCTCGACGCCATTGAAGCTTTTCAAAGGCCTGCCGTGTTTACCCAGCCTGAGGGACAAGGGGTTGCGAGTTGAAGTCCAGCCTTCACACTTCAAGCCCATTTGTCATCTCCAATCATGCGCCTTTGAGCCCTGAGTCAACAACGTCAAGCCGTTATTGATGGGGCCCGTTCGGGCCGCGGGGCCCTGTTCGGGCTCTTCAGCCTGGATGACGGGAGGGTTGATGGTGAGGGAGGAGGGTTGAGGTGACATTCGCTGACTCACAGTTAAACCTCCTTATCTGACAACTGAACCTAGAAGACTCCTTTGAAGGTGCAGTGTGTAAGTCATTTATCACTTCAGTTACAGAATGACATTGAATGAATTTATAATCACCTGACATTTTTTTTTTTCCCCCATTACCCTTTAATGGTTCCATTAATGTATATTTACACGAGGAGGAGGGTCCTCTCTATGGGGGCCGCCATGTTTTTACAGTAGCCCAGAGTGGACGTACTAAACATCTTTTGAGTTTGAATGACAACTGAAGTCTACCACAGGTTCTCCTGCATGTTCAGAAAGGGTGAGGGTAAGGTGATGGATGCAACATGCAACTTCACCTCTAGAGGTCACCAAATCGTACACACTGCGCCTTTAACTCTCTCCATCAAATACCAAAAACAGAGCTGAGTATCACTGCAGCCTTGTGGCCGAACACAGGAAACCCCTCTCCACATCCACATGGTTTGAATCCAAAGATGCCAAGATAATTCAGAGTTTGGGGCAACTTATTTTAAAGTAGGATTTGAAAAGACCAAACAGAAGCTAAATGAATGATAAACATAGTTTAAAACATATCAATGAGTTCCCCCCCCCCCCCCCCCCCCCCCCCCGTGTGGGCATCTCCATCAGTGGTATAGAACCAACGTCCTTAAGGTTTATATATCATCCATTGCCTCATTTATGTCTGTAATAAGATGGGATTCCTGAGGAGTGGTGGACATTGATTGTTTTATGGCTGTTGTTTATGGAGCTGTAGACAGAGATCTGCAGTATAACCCCCATATGGGGTTGATACATCAATACATACAATCTATTTGGACATATATCTTTAGTAATATACGTTATCCTCTACTGACATTTTTGTTACCTTTGCAACCTACTGATGTCAGGTTGCTTTGAGGATAATGAAAATTAAATTTCAATTATAAATCAATCAATAGAATTTTCTTTTTGAGGCCTCTCAAAGTAAACAAAGATGAATAAAATTGCTTGGCTTCTTAATGTAAACAGAGGGAAATAATTGAAAGAAATATGTCTGTCACATACATTTTACAGTTTTTAGACAAATCTTTACAACCCTTTTTTTTTTTTTCCTTTAGATACCTCGGGGGAAACCCTTGTCAGTGATGGAGGAAAAGGAGGCGGGTGTACCATACAATGATAATCTTCTAGCCCCCATAAATCTGTCCAATATTATCATTATTGACGTTTATGAGGCTGTTTGAGACTGTGATACCAAGTACTGTATATAATGTAGCCGCACCACATACACAATTTATTTATCCAATATACGAATTAAACTTACCAGTAACATATACAGCTTCTTTACATCCCTGACTAGATG
Source organism: Chascanopsetta lugubris (assembly GCA_016785325.1). Classification (NCBI taxonomy): domain Eukaryota; kingdom Metazoa; phylum Chordata; class Actinopteri; order Pleuronectiformes; family Bothidae; genus Chascanopsetta; species Chascanopsetta lugubris. The sequence continues at coordinate 26,590 of JAFBJT010094289.1, forward strand.
TAACACTGACACTGTATCCTTATGAAACGTGAGAATAAAGGGTATCTGCTTTTATTTAGATTGTAGAGTCTAGAACGAAAAGCTGCATTTCTCTGAGCAAAACTAATGCAGACTCAGCACTTACAAACGGCTGAATCATCAAAAATGGAAAACACGGTTCACAGACGTAAAATATTCATATGGGAGAAGTACAGTAGATGGACATGACCTCATATTTTCATCATTCTATTGAAACTAACAAAGTGAATATTGTAGATGAATGCTATATAGAACTGTCAGCATTTTAAAGGTGCACCTACCTGGCAGAGCAAATAGAGATGGAAAGTCTCGGCAGTTGTAGATCCCGGTGGAGTCACTGGCACAGGACATCCATAGGTTCTCATAGATGGTGGAGGTGGTGATGACGCTGCCCTCTGTGGTGGACTCTTTCCAGTACTGATCCTCCAGTGACACAAAAATCAGGATCCAGGACACAAAACCCAGGAAAAGAGCTATAAGCTCCGTGATCACTTTCATGTTGAAAGTAGCCCTCGATTAATTATTAGCAATACTAAATAGATAATGCCCCGGCACACGCTCTATCTGCAGCTTCTGAATCTGATACACATTTTGGGCAGTGTGAGAGCTGACTCGGGGCTTTTACTCAAACCTGGACTCATGTGAACATTGATGTGTCGCCTGTTGCTACAGTGCAAGTCGACTATTCCCGCCCAAAATTGATGACATTTCACGTGCTGGGCACGTTACCATAGAAATGTAAGTATACAAGGACTCTTTTTTTTCCCTTTTTTTTTCTCCCCTTTCTACCTTTTGATTGGCAGCCGGCGTTAATCTCTTGTAAAACAGTTTATCACGGCTTTAAATGCACGGGGCCAAAAAGGATGTAAGAGCGCGGGTCATTCGGTTCAGAGTGATGTCATAAGTGAGGCTTCTCTCACGAGGCCTATGATTACAAGTGTGATGTATTATTCCATATTTGCAGAGGGAATGCTGCCTGAATGCTGAGTCAAGGGGGGGGGGGGGGGACTGAAGGGGGGGGGGGGGGGGGGGGGGACTGAAGGAGGGTGAATGCACAAAGTTGTTGATTCTCTGAGGAGAGGGCACCCAACACGCAGCGAGAGGAGAGGGTGGCTTGAGCTGTGGCCCCTGACCAGAGGTTTCAGCCCCTTCTTATCCTGCTCTCAGAGCCCCCCGGGCGCGTCTGTGTCACATCACACGAGTGCTCAACAATGCATGTTTGCCCTGTCAGAGGGAGTTGACACTGTTAACGTCTCCTTGTAGGCGGTTTACGCCCGTGACCTCTGAGCGGGAGGTTGGAGGTCGACCCCTCTGCCATTCTTGCAGCATATCTGATTCTCATGAGATTCTCCCGCGAGGGAGAACTCTCTCACACACACACACACACACACACACATACACACACACACACACACACACACACTCACACACGGAGCCACCTGGTCATTTCCAATCACTTTAACAGATCATTACGACGAGGATTACGCATTAACACAGACTAGACGGCTACAGTAAGTAAGATGATAGTGATCCATTCGAAATGTTCAACCACAGGAATAAGTCCATCGGTGGAGGATTTAATACAGAGGGGTCGACCTGATTTCAGTTCAGGGGCCACGTACGCCGCTAATTGGATCTCAAGTGGATCGGACTGGTCAAATCAGAGCGTGATGACCTATACACGATGATAACTTCAATTCTTTTTGTTGTACAAAAAAAGTGTGAATTTAATTCAAACAGAATTTTAACTGTTGTGATTAATCATTGAAAATCATCCAACGAGTCGGGCTGGACCCTCCAGTGGGTCAGTTCTGGCCCACAGGCCTCATGTTTGACAACCCTGATCCAATCAAATGGATTCGGACCTTTATTTTTTTTTTTTTTTTCC
>JAFBJT010094289.1:30786-45760 GCA_016785325.1 Chascanopsetta lugubris
TCAAAACTCAACTTGCCATGAATATAATTGTAGCATTTTGAATGTTGCATATATTTGAAAGCATCTGTGTACATTGTTGTCACCATCGACTCTATGTGAGAAACTATGAGTGAATTTACACAAAACTACAAATTGTAATTGCTTGACTCATTAAGTATTATTGTATATTACTATCTGTTAATGTATGTAATTGTTGTTAAGATAATATTAAGCATTTTTTAAATCATCTATGTATTTTTTATTTTAATGATTAGTGAAAATAGTGAGTATGATTAGTTAATGATTAGTGAAAATAGTGAGTACATTTATTATAAAATATACTTCACTAAAGTTTCCTTTGCTTCATTTTTTTCACTTTGTTTACATTTTAAAATTTAGCCGAGTAACTTTATCTTTTCTTTTTACTTGTAAGATCTCAGGGAGCGAGTTTTAGGTATCATTTTTATTCAACTTGGGGATGAAAGTTTGAAATGAACATTTAAGAAAGTTACATAAACAAAGTATGGTTGAATATTCTCATTATAAATTCAGTTACACATATCTGTTCTAATGAAGATGAAATCCAATGACTTGACCTGATTTCAGATGGAGCTGAAGAGAACGTTCATTTCTCTGAGCTAAATTTAGATGATGATTCATGAGCAGGCTCAGCTCCGTCCCTGTGAGTAATGAGACATTTGTATACATTTGAACAGTCACTATTTGTGTGTCGAATGTGACTGAATGTGAGTTTCGATGCAATGCTCACTCTTATCAATCAACTGCAACATTAGCTGGATTACAGCCACGTGCACACGCACATGCGCCAACAAAGCTTGACGAATGACTTTGATCTAAATGATGCAGAGACAGAGCTCAAATTGTAACTTATGGGAAGTAAAGGAAATGTTTTACTGGTCTGTAACAGAAATGTTGTACTATAACGCTGTACCCACTGCACCTTTAATACAACAAAGTAGATGAGGTCAAAACGGATTTGGCTTTCAGTTCAATTTCTCTACTGAAATAAAATCAGCTGTCCTCGAGTTTACATTTACACAGCACATGTTAGAACACATCACCTCTGCTGAGTCGCCACCATCATCCACAAGTGCACGGCAGGTCAGAGCACAGACCCAACACTGGTGCAACAAGCCGATTGTCTGGTTGACAGAGTGTAAATAGATACAATACAGGTGAACCTCGGGTTTAGCAGAGGGACAGAGAGAGTTTCTTTGGAGAAAGTTAATGTTTAGTATTTGAACATGTAATGACTTTTTATGAGCCCCGTATGGCTTTAAATATGCCCTTCAAACGAGGCGATACACGTTATCATCTACCTCTATGATCCTTGGCTGCGTTTCAACTCAACGCTTCTCCCTGATGCGTCTGAGTGGCTTCAAGTGTCGTCGCTCCATCACAGCGAATCATGACTCAGCAGATACTTTGCTGCAGTAGATTCTAATAATGTAAACACAGGGCACATTTAAAAAAAAAAAAGCTTTTTTTAAAACACAAATTGTGTGAGAGATGTATTTAGGTCTGACCTGAAATTCACTTTTACTGCTTCATTGCTCTTCATGTTACTTTATAATTTAATGATAATAATCACAGTTAATCAACAAATACTTACCCAGAGTATTTTAGTTAGGTTATACAGAGTTATAAAACATAATTGTTGCTGGAACTTGTATTTAGAGTAAAACGAGAATAAAACAAATTATGTAAATATTCAAACACGACATTTCGAAATAAAATAAATGTCTAATTTCAGTAAATCACATAGATTCTACCCTTTCTTTAATTATAGTCAAAGTATCCAAACTCAGTGACTATGCAGGCTGTCTGAGCCTGTATCCCTTAATGCATCACAGCATTTCCTGGATAATCACACATACTGGCAACAGGAAATCAACTACAAGGAAAGTGTTGACTGGAATGAGCTTCAGGATAAACAAATATGTCCAGATATTTCCTTAAAATCTAAAATATTGACAGGCATCCTACAACTCTCTGTATCTACAGTGCTATTACATGATTGACACAGCACTCATATTAATAAAGAGATTTAGGGGCAATAAAACAATTGCCCCAAGTGGAAGGATGGGTTCCCTGCCGTCACATTCAGGTCTGATGAACTCATGTTGTTTGAAACGAGCTACACCGACATTCGTGTCCTCATACTGCTCCGTCTATAACAGCCACATGTCTCAAACACCCATATGTGGATGTGATACGGGTGAAATCAATGGAATATTGGTAGAAATGGAATATCACATGAATGTATAGTCACCTGAAGGAATATGAATCATTGTTTTCGTCTGGTAGGAGCCCATTATACTTTCATCAGGGGCAGGTCCTCCTCAAGGAAGCAGCCATTTTGTGTCAGCATGGTTTGACTGTTGCACAGAATAGATAAATTAATTGTAGTAATGATAATCTAAGGCAGCGGTGCCCAAACTTTTTTCGCCATGTGAGCTACTTTTTAATTGACCAAGTCAAAATGATCTACCAATAGGAGGGGTCAACATATGTAAGTGTGCGTGTGCGCGTGCGCGTCCACGCGCGCCCACGCGCGCACATATTTATTTAAACTACAGCAAAAAAGAAAAACATCTGTGGACCGGCAAAAAATACTTTTTAACATTTTTCAATATGCTGATACACCAATTTCATTTTCAGAGGTTTTGTAAGTTTTTAGCACAATGAAAAGTGGTCTCTCTCTCTCTCTCGCTCCATTTCTCATTGAGGTGTGTGTGTGCGCCCGCATGCGTGTGTGTGGGCGTATCTGTCTCTGGCCACTTGCGGTGAAGCGTGGCGCCGCCGCTGCTGTGGCTCCTCTGGCGCACGGGCAGAGTGTTCACGTGCTGCGGCAGCTGTGCGCTCCTCTCTCTCTTTCTCTGTATCTCTCTCTCTCTCTCTCTCTCTCTCTCTCTCTCGTGTTGACGTGTGACGGACGCCGGTTGAAACGTTACCGGCGTTAAAGTTCTGTGACCCCGTTTTAAATATATAATAAAATAAATGGTGAACGGCTTCTTACAAGCACATTGATGTGGATGAGGAACTCAGAGAGACAGCACTTAACTTTCTGCATTGCAATATTTTATTCACTGTTTATGTCTTTTCTACTACAGCAATTGTATAACTTAAAAATTATATACATACATATGTATTTATTTATAATTATGATATAACTGATGTATAATTCAATATATATGTTGTTTCTATACAGATCAAATAGACATACAGTCGGCTTACAGGAATTAAAACAATATTTACATGCCTCATTGTCAAACTATGTAAATACTTCATCACCCTGTCACATTTACACAACCATGTTACACATATTATATATATATATATACTGTATAGATGTATATTGAGGAGTAAATAATCATAGAGTATATACAAACAAGCTACACTATTTACGCATGTACGTACAGTATAGAAAACATATGTGATTGTGCCTGTGTGGTCAAATGCACCTCTTACATCTACTCCATAAATAAGGATTCATTACAGATTATGGTACATACTACATCTGCCGGTGAGGAGGACGAGGGGCCGCACCCGTGGTCTCCTCCTGGGACTCAGAGCAGCACACAGCCTCCACCTTTAGCCTCCACAAAGTTGGGGTCGAGGTCGGTGGGCAGCTTGCCGCCCTCGCCCCACACGTTCAGCTCTCCGAACACGCCCGTCTCGATCATCTCCTCCTGCCAGGGGATGGGGATGTTGCCCGAGGCAAATTCATTGTAGAACTCCGTGTCCTTGTTCTCCAGGACCACGCCCTTGATGGAGCTGAAGGCGCCGACGTCGTCGATGTCCTTGGCGTAGACCATCCTGGGGTCGGGGATGAATGGCGGAGGGAGCATGCCTTCGAACGAAAGATGGATCATTCAAGTTATTTTGTGAAAAAAGTGTTGTCGTCCTGGTGAATTGAATCAGTCATGTCATGTCATCTTCAACCACTTGTCCAGTATTCTGGGTCTCGGGGTATTTCTACCAGTGCGCACAGGGCCATCGGGGGTATTAGTGTCGGGGCCAGTGGGATTTAAATCAGTGACCTTTGCTTCCAAAGGCAACTTCCCGAACCACTGAGCCACTGCAATCCTTGAATTGAACCATCGTTGAAAGGTGCAAAGTTTTGTGACCTCTAGTGGTGAACCACCATCATGGTTCGAGCCAAGGTTCGCTCGATGAATTATCACCATGCTTCCATTTTCAAATTTTTTAATAGCAACTTGTAAATTAGTTTGAGGAGATGGGTTAAATCAAAATGTACGTGTGTAAAATGTGAAAGGTGCAGTGTGTAAGATTTGGTGACATCTAGAGGTGAAGTTGCAAGTTGTATCCATCATCTCACCCTCACCCTCCCAAGCATGCAGGAGAACCAACGGTGGCGCTCTTTAAAACTTGAGCGATGTTTTGTATGTCTCCTCTGAGCTACTGTACAATCACGGCAACCCCCATAGAGAGGATCAGCTCCTGATATAATCATGCATTAAAGGTGCAATGTGTAAGATTATGGTAGATAAGATATGGTGGACTTCAGTTGTCAATAAAACTCAGCAGATGTTCAATACGTTCGCTCCAGAGAGAGGAGCCGCTCCTCGTGTAAATATACAATAATGGGCACATTTCAGGTTAATGGGAAAAATAAATAAAACACTTTGGTATTCATAAATTCAGGAAAATGTCAGATGGTAACTATTTCGTCATTTTGATGGCAGAAATCTTACACACTGCACCTTGAAGTAATCTTGTTTATTCTTGATGTCACCCACCTGCTTCCAGACGGCCCCAGTTAATGGATTTAAAAAAGAGCTGACTCTTGAGCTCGGCACATTCGTTGTTCTTGAAGCCGAGACGTTTGATGGGGTCCTTCTCCAGCAGGCCTTCGCACAGAGCCTTGCATTCAGCGCTGAACTGGGGAGTGTACGGGGCCGGGTCATTTAAGATTCGGCGTTTGACCTCATCGTTCTCCACCTGAGGACACACAGGAGCATTTGAGTCACAGAAACCCCTGAGGCACTAAGCAACATGTGTCAGACTTGTGGCCCGTGGGCCAAATGTGGCCCGCAAGATCATTTTCTATGGCCCGCAAGAGCTGAAAGGCAGATGATGAAAATCTAAAAATAAAGTCCAAAATCATACATTGCCCATGAACCCTAGTGAATTACACTTGCCACTTCATGTAGAAATATATTCAGTGTGTTTACATTTTCACATATATATATTAGAGCATGTACAATATTTGTAACCTGAATACATGATAATCAAGTATGAAGATAATTATTTTTCAATATGTTCAGTAGTAATCACATTTGGCCCCATGAGAGCAAACATAATGTTGAAAATGAGTTTGACAACCCTGCACTAAACAAAGAGGAGGTTTTACTCAATAGACTCAATCATTTAGTACCTTTTCTCCTCGAATTCTGAAAGGTCCTTTGGCGGCGATCATCTCAAACAAAGTGACTCCCAGTGTGAAATAGTCCACTGTGTAGTCGTAATCCTTCTTCTCCAGCAGCTCCGGCGCCATGAAACCTAGATTCGTCGATAATGTGACGTCACACGCGCTGGACGGTGTCAAAAGGACCGTTCCTCTGTGGTTAAGCAGGGTTAAACATTGTATTTGTGGAGTTACCTGGAGTTCCAGCGTAACCGTTAGTTTTGTCTTTTCCTGGGGGAAGTTCGACGGCCAGACCCATATCTGACAGACGGACGTGTCCTGTAAGAGACAAGGGTTTCATCACAACAGTGAGACAGACCCCTAACAGTTAATGGAGATGTTTGCTCCGAGCAAACATTCATGTTATGATTTTTTTTTAGAAATGTTTCCTCGTGTCATCGGCTGCACCAGTGGAGTGTAAAGATGTGAGAGCCACCATCATGGCTTGAGCCAAGGTTCACTGGTTGAACCATCAACATGCATCCATCTTTAAACCTTTAAATAGCAACTTAAAAAAATGCTCACATTTTAAACATCATGACTAAAGTTTGAACATTCATACTTTGCTTAAATATAAGAAAATATAACTGCGGTTGATGGTTCAATTAAAATGTATTGCACCTGAAAGTTAAATAGAGATTGCACTTGAATAAAAATACAAAAAATGTAATGGTTAAATACAATTGTATTGTGCTTACATGTTAAGTTAAAATGCACTGTATTTGATCAAAACAAAAACAAAACAAGAGTCCTCTGCGTACCACTAGAGGGAGCCCGAGTGCCACTAGTGGTACGTTTACCACATTTCGAGAAGGGCTGCTTCTCAATGTGTACTTGAGCCATGGGACTAACGGGAGACACTAATGTGCCAAACGTTAGTCTCTTCCAATGTTTGGCACATTCTTTTTACTCTTCATGGAAACCATCAATTCCTTCAGACTCAGAGGCCTGCATTACTAATTATGATCTACACCTGCAGGGGGCGCTGTTGGTCGGTAGAAATTACGTGACACTACTTTAACTCACTTTCCAATACTGACGTATATAAAGAAAGAAAACCTAACGGGTGAGGATGAAAAGGGGTGGAGGGGGAATATAGTGACTTAGTGACTCCTCATGGATACATGATGACTCGGCGCAGTGGGAACATCTCACCTGCATCATCCAGCAGCACGTTCTCAGGCTTCAGGTCCCTGTAGATGATCCGGTGCTGGTGAAGATGCTCCAGCCCGCAGATGATCTGAGCCGTGTAGAAACCAGCTCGGTTCTCATCAAAACCTGGATTCTTCTCGTCCACGTTATACATATGAAACCTGAGTGAGAAGGAAGCTACAATGATTTACAGTGACAGCCTACTATGGATGTCCTCTACATCTAAATGTATGCTAATTAGCAGAGATAAGGGGAGACACCGACCCTGTTGTTTATCTACAGAAAACAGGATGTAAAGTTCAGTCGCGGTGCGAGTGTGTAAAAGTGAGTTTATGGAGAGCACCTGAGGTCGCCGCCATTCATGATGGTCATGACTAGGCAGAGCTCATTTTTGGTCTGGAAAGCGTAAGCCAGCGACACAATGAAGCGGCTGTGAACTTTGGCGAGGATACGCTTCTCCACCATCGCACCCTGGACCACAACAAAAGAACCACAACATGATCAGTCTGACAAAATGGAAACATACAATGTCTATGTATAAAGATTTTGTACAAACATTAACAGGATTCTCCTCCTGGTGTGTGTACACACTCTCTCGCCCTGATCTGATGTTTCTTTTGATTTTTGACGATTGACACATGAAAAAGGAAAGGGAAGAGATGAAGTTCATTGTCTCCATAGCAGGGGTGTCAAACATACGGCCTGTGGGCCCAAACCGCCCCACCAGAGGGTCCAATCCCTAACTGTCATTTCAAATTTGTCCACTGGGGGTTGCACACCACACTGTCAAGAATTTGCCATTTTGTATTGGTAATTATGTTATGATTTTACTGGTCTGGCCCACTTGCGATCAAATTGAACTAAAGTAACTTGGACACCCCAGCTCCCACCAGTCGCCTCCACTGGCAAGTATCAAAGGTCATTTTGAAGTCCAGACTCAGTTGTCCTCAATGAGTCCTTAAAGTCCCTGGATGTACTTTGGGATGATGTTGCACTACATCAGCCATAAACACTAGCTGCGATGTGTACGGTCTTAACCAGGAGGGTAAACTTCTACAACGCTTGCTTGATTTTAGTATCCGAGCAGATTCTTAGTCAACCAGGTGAATTACGATTGTACGGAGACATAAGGACTTCAAGTTTCTTGGGGACGTTTCACCTCCGAGAGAACTCTTTAGTCCGCAATCTTTGGGAATAGAGGTGAAAGTCCAGTTGCCATCATAGACTTGTACTCCTATAAAATCAAAATCGTCGTCGTACATCTTCTTACATATAAAGCAAGGTACAAATGCACTTTACTTACATCCACCTATCTGGCATCTCAAAGACTTGTACCTCAGAAATGTTGATTTAGTCAACAAGACGAAAGGTTGATCATCCACTGATGCTTTAGAAAGTTGAGGACTTCAGCTTAGTGAACTTCTGTGACTTCCCTGCAGCTCACACACTCTTACAATCTTCCTTATTTCCTGCGAGTCATCATGAGGTCTCGAGTCCCTTTGTTTGGTAAGTACCGTTCAACACGATGAATCATCGTACACGAGTAAGACCTCGGATGCTGCCTCACCTCGTAGCCTTTGCGTTTCTTCAGCCTCTTCTTCTCCAGTTTCTTGTTGGCGTACATTTTGCCCGTTGCCTTGGCCTGGCAAGCATACACCTCCCCGAAGCCCCCCTTACCCAGGACCCTGAAGTCCATGAACCACTCCTCGTCCACGTGCTGGGTCTCTAACCATTTGAACTGAACGTAGCGCAGGAAGTACATGCTGTTCTTGAAGCCATCCAAGGCCTTAGTCTCCAGGTATTTGAGCAGCTGCTTCTCGCTCTCCTTGAACAGGTCGCTGTGGGTGTTCTTGTGGTCTTCTTTGACCCGGGTGACGGCCTTCTCCTCCAGAAAGCTGCAGAAAGTCTTTGAATCCGACTGGTAGTACTTATTGACTATTTTTTGGGCCTTCTGCACCCTGTCCTTCTCTTGGCAGACGGTGTAGTCTTCGATGTCCTTCCACAGCTCCCCGGCGCTTTTGTGGGTTGGGTCGGTGATCAGGAAATGCTGGAACAGGCGCTTGCCAATGGGCTGTTTGACGCACATGCTGTTGAAGGTCTTGTCCACCGTCGCCTTCATGTGCTCGCAATCCCTGATGTGCGGGAGTTTCAACCTTGCTCGCATTTTCTTGTCACGCATTGACGCCGCCGCTGTTCCGTCCACGCTGCCACGGGCGGACACGTAGGCGGAGTTTGCCACCACCGTCTCCAAACCTCCAATGTCCATGGCTGCAGCCTTTTCTGTGGAACATACAAGACACAACGAGACAAGTCAGCGATGGCAATATTGAAGTCTGAAGTCAATTATCTTAAGCGCATTACTATCATAATAAACCATAAATACTGATGCTGCTAACACACTTATCTACAATCTAAAAACATGATCATTAAAACAATACATCGATATTCATGCCAGACATGTGACCGGTAGTGGCTAGCTGAATTCCTTTTCATGCAATAAACATTAATATCATATTAGCTCATCAAAATTGAATGGCAAACTGAGCATCATCTAGTGGTGAAGTTGTACATTGCACTGAAAACGTCATGCCCCGCCCTTCACAAGAGCAGCCTTCACCCTGAGATAATCAAACATTCACGTCATCATCAGTATCTTTATTCAATCTGTAAATACTTTCCCCTCAGTTCTACACACTGGAACTTTAAATGCATTCTACAGGTTATTTTTGTTGACTATGTACATGTGCTGCACAGTGCGTCTCATATACACTTGTTGATCCAGCTCAGCAGGACAGAGGGTAATGTTGCAATATGCTGACCCCTGCTGTTCACAAGACAAAGGTTCCCGAAGACACCTTTTCTATCGACATTGGAAATTATAACATAATAAATTAGAGAATTGATTTTGATGTACTGAAACGAGCATCAAAATAAAGGGCATGACAATACATGTCAATATATCTTTTCATATATTGCAAAAAAGAAAAAAGGAACACCATACTACATTTGAAAGTGGCAGTAATTTGCATATTGTTCAATATATAGAGAATACAATTCCAAATATTGTTTATTTCAATAAATATGAAAATATACATTTCTAATTGAACATGTTTTAACTTTTTATATCACTATAAAATTCTGTTATAAGGTAAAACATTGCGATATTACGGTTCAATTAATCAAAATAAAATTTCAGGAAAATAGAATATTCATGTATTCAATATACGATACATTTATTTTGTTAAATGTTTGTTCTATTTTCATGAACAAGACATGCATTTAATCTTCCCTGTACTTGCGTACGCACACTCTCATATGAGGAAAGGGATTATGGGGCTGCCAGCACAGGAAGGAGGGAGGAGCATTAGCTCACACTGTACAGCAGCACAAGATCTTTTCACTTTCAGATTACCTCCATGGTGACGCCCAAACTCAAACTCTCTGTTTAGACCATTATACGAAACTTTTAGTGAGAAACCTGCCCATGACATTCATCATTCAAACCCTCTGCAAAAACACACATACGTGGGATTTGATCCGAGCTGTGATAGGTTGAGGACTCGACCTCCCTGCATTAAAATGGGACAGGAAACATAAAGTGTGCCATGTCCCGCTGGGTGTATATTACAGGCAAATAAGCTGCTCTGTCTTAACCTGGTACATGTTCTGAAAGCTGAAAGTGATACTATTTGTATCAGTGCTTTCCTGACTCAGCCTAATCCAATTAAGACTGACTGTTGACACTAGAGATATACATTTAGACCGTTGGCCTAATTATTAATTAACCTACATTTTAAGACTCCTGAACATATATACAGTGCAATCAGATACAAACTTATATTCTGGTGGGCCCCAGATTTCAGTGAATTGATAATGATGTGGAACACAAGCAGCTTTTATACAAGTTGCATCTAAAAGGCAAATGATCTTTACATGATTTGATCTTAAAATCAAGCAAGCGAAAATTGTTCAATATATAAAGATTAAGGGGGAATTACATTTGTTAAAATTGAATTCTGCAATACTTGAAAGTGAAATAGAATATAAATTAACTTACAAACACTTCTAAAATAGCATCAGCAGGCAAATGATCCGGCACTGATTCCACATAAATAGAACATTAATTAATTAATTAAATAGTGATGAAGCAGCACTCACCCTACTTTCTTGCTGGAGCAGCAACTCAGACAAGAACTTGACGACGACAAATCACGTCCGACTGCGTCATCCAAAGCGAACTTTCCTCCTCTTTCCCTTTTTCTTTCTTTCCTCCGTTGGCTCAGCCGGAAAGAGATGAAACCATCTCAGTCGTGTCCGGGTCCATGCACAGAGGGATGTGTTGGAAAGGTCGGGGCGTGGAGATGTGGTTCACTCTGTGCCAGGAATCCTCCTTTGAGGTTCATTAGCTGGTGAGGATTACATCCAGCAACTTGGAAGAAGCTATTAGTGTAAGTCAGCAGCAGAAGCAGTGATTACTGGCGAAGAGTCCTGCTCCATCAAAATGACTCAAGTGGAAATATTAAGAAATTCATTTCGTCATCGAGAAAGATGAAAACATACATTTGGATTTAGAGTTCGTGTCAAATTAATCATATAAAATAAAGGCATATTGACATTTTTCTCCAGATTTTCCATGAAAATTATGTCAACTTTAGTTCATTTAAAATTGACATCTAATTTTATGATATACGTTTAATAGAATGGGTCACATTAAGATAAGTGTTTTCTATGAAAAAAGTAACACATTTCATTATAAACTTGACTTAATTCAATCAAATCACATTCAAACTATTTGATTTAGTCACATTCAAGTGTGACAGATGTGTATTTTATGTACAGTATGTATTTTGATGTGATCCTTAACCTTGAACTTAAAATAAGAATAAAATAAAATGACAATTTAAATAAATAAAGTCCCGGATATTTTTAGAGTATAGTTATATGCAGTAAAGTAGAATCAGCACATTTACTTCTGGCATGCATTTAGTTTGGACGGTGTGGATTAGAATCAGGCTGCACATTGAAATGGGATTAGTTCAACTCTGCAGCATGTGGGTGAACATGTTATTTGAGCTAGTTTGTTTATGCATGAGCAAAAGTGCACGAAGAGTCATGGAAACGTATAAAAGTATGTGGAAGCATTCAGCAGCAATGGAGGGAGGCGTGCTACATATATATGCTCCGGCTGCATTTAAGGTGAGAGTATTTGGAGCACAGTGGAGGAAAAGGAGAGGAGGGATTAGATCAGGCAGCTAATGAGGAGGCAAACAGAGTCAAACAGCAGAGAGATAACAGGCGGCTCCGGTCAAACACAAACAACCATATGATGATAAACAGGACAGGTTCACACCTCCAGAATCACTTCCTGGGATGTCATCTGAAGTATTTTCACTTCCCCTTATCTCACTACAGTTGTTTTGGGCCTTAGATTTTAATTGAATTAGCTTTATTTTGCATATTAGTGACACCATACTAAATATACAGAAGCTGGGGCTCTGAAGCCCCACACTGCGTAATTGTACACACTGTACCTTTAAGATGCTGGGTGAAGAATCCATGAAGTTATATTGACCTATATTAAAAATGAATATGTCATGAATTAGAAAATACATTTCATTATATCAAAAGGGACAACAGACCCTGTATTTATGATGGATACAACACACAACTTCACCTCTCGAGGTCATCAAATCTTACACACTGCACCTTTAAAAAGAATGACAATAGAATATTAATATATAGGGTCTATATATATATATATATATATATATATATATACACATGTATGTACAGTATACTGGGCGAACCCTTCATTGCCATCATGACCTTTGTGCAGACAGTACAACTGTAGCATTTACTTTGGAAGAAAGTGAGCTGGAAAAGATAAAGAGTAGAAACTCCTCTTAAGACCACGTACTTTAAACCCATTAACTGTGATATACCTCAGGCTGGGGGCTACTGCAAAGACCCTGAGTGGAAATCCAATTAAAAAAAAAAAGGGCAGGGGTGAAGCTGATTTTACTTTGCCGTCTAATCCAGCTTAGTGACGAAGAACAAACCCACCCACCCACCCAGACAGGCAGGGGGATTAGACTTTAGGCTCAAAGACACTGACACCAGCTTGGCTCGGACCACTGCGCTCTCCTCTGACACGTCAAAGGTGAACGCACAGAAATAGAGACGACATCACTATCACCTGCAAAGCAAGTCACCGATACATGATGTGCATGCATCTTCCATCATTTGTTCAGGGAGAACCCGCTAAATATAACTCGCTGGCAATGCACAGTGCTTCTAAGACGAAAGCTTAATCTTTTCCTGTTTAATTAATTCGGAGTAAAAAAAAATCCCATTACATTTGCACACACAGACACACATAAGTGATGTGGAGTTGTTGTGCGACTGAGCTGTAACTGCTCTTCGCATGATTAAATGGAGATGAGGTTAAAAGCAGCACCGGAAGTCAGTGTTCTCCCTCCTTCAATAATCTCTAATTGAGAGGGATGGCGCTGCCCTGTTGACCAACTACACAGGTGCGCTAACCCAGCATTACATCTTACATATGCTGAGTGTCACTGTCCATGATATCATTTAAACATTCTGTTTACATCTTTACAACTGGGGCTAACCTCGCATGTGGACGGTAAATAACTGATGAGATCAAAACCAAAAATATACTATGCACTTTCACAGGTACACACACACACACACACACACTGTATGTGTATGTGTATATATATAAATACTCACTGTCCACTTTTAACATGTGCATAATGTCTAATCGGCCAATCACACGGCAGCAAGTCAATGCATTTAGTAGAAGTAGTGACGACGATCTAATGAAGTGTAATTGATCATCAGTATGAATAGAAAAGGTTATTTACCGTGAAATGGACCATGAGTCAGTCAGACTCATGGTCTGACTGCCCCCCCTCCCCCCCCCCCCCCCCCCCCCCATCTTAGTGGTCAGTGAGTGTGGATACTCTAATCTACAACTAACTATACAAAAGTGAGTGGTTATGAACATGGGTGTTTCTTCACATTACTTCACATAGTGCCCAAATCCAGGGCTGGTTCTCGGCATAGGCCATAGGGCGCCACCTGCTGGAGGGGGCACTGCACTATACCGCACTGATTTCGAGTCAACTACCCAGAGCGTCACCAACACGTCCAGACACAAAGAGGCGCTTTCATTGGCTGAAAGAATAAACGTCATACGTACGTAGTGGTAGCCGGCTCTAAAGTGATGCGTTCAGGGCACAAACAAGGCATGAGGACAAAATGTTAGTCCAGCGTAATAACACTATTAGCCTTACAATTAACAACTAGGGTTAGTCTTTGACTTTCTTTGATGTTTTATTACTCAAATCATATCACACTATTAAGAAATAAGTGGCATTTGCCAAATATAGAATTATCATTGATGTATGTGCTTATTCAAAAATAAATGTCCATGAAATGTATCACAGTTTCATGCGGTAATTTGTGAGGTGAATATAATTAATAGCCGCTAATATATGTTCAAACTGAAATATGTTATTATATAGAATATTGCTATTTGCGAGATGATTAGATTATAAGTATTTTTGGCGAGTTTCAAAAAAACCCAATTTGAGTAATTTGCGAAAGACATTATTTTTTTCTGAATAAAAATAACTGCATTTAGATAGTGTGGATGCATGAAATATTTGGAAAACGCCATGGGCAAATATCATGGTCAATATTTTTGTTTACTTCCCACCGCATTAAATAATTCCCTAATTTACGATTTTGTGAGGAGCTCGTGAAGTGGTCTCATGTCTGCCGGCTGACACACAGAGCCGTTTGTGCATGTGTGAATGCGAGTGTGTACATAATGAGGCGGGGGAGTGAAGGGAACAGGGAGCCGCTCGGTGTGAAGGACAGGTCGGACTGACACAGTCTCCACATCCACTGCTCCGACAGCGGACCCTCAGAGCGACCGACGCCGGCATGGACTTCCTGCTGAGCGGTGTGGCGGCGTGCGGCGCCTGCCTCTTCACCAACCCGCTGGAGGTGGTGAAGACGCGGATGCAGCTGCAGGGCGAGCTCCAGAGCCGGGGGACCTACCAGGTCTACTACCGCAACGTGTTCCACGCCTTCTACACCATCGGCAAAGTGGACGGACTGGCCGGGCTGCAGAAGGGTCTGGCGCCGGGGCTCGTGTACCAGTTCTTCATGAATGGGGTCAGACTGGGGTCGTATGCCGTCATCGAGTCCTCGGGCTACATCCACACCAACGGAAGGGTCAGCGCGGTGAAGACCACGTTAGCCGGGGCTGCGGCTGGGGTGGTGGGAGCCGTGATGGGCAGCCCCGTGTACCTGGTGAGTATCTGGGAGTTGAGGTGGGGGTGGGGGGGGGGGGGGGGGGTT
>JAFBJT010094289.1:45776-62304 GCA_016785325.1 Chascanopsetta lugubris
GGGGGGGGGGGGGGGGGGGGGGGGGGGGGGGGGGGGGGGGGGGCGTTATTGTGGCATGTCAAGGTGAGGTCACGTGACTGCAGATGAGGGTCATCACAGACCTGCTCCTTCCACAGGTCAAGACCCATCTGCAGAGCCAGTCCACCGCCTCCATCGCCGTGGGACACCAGTACAAGCACCAGGTAAAACACTGGAGGTGCCCAACATGACTGTCAACTGCCGCCCCCCCCCCCCACATAAACCCCCCCCCACCCCACCCCACCCCCCGGCCCATTCTTCTTCTATCAGGGGATGATCCAAGCTTTGGCAACCATCTACAGGGAGCATGGCATTCTGGGCCTGTGGCGAGGATCCAGTGCGGCCATACCCAGGGTCAGCGTGGGGTCATCGGCTCAGCTCTCCACCTTCTCCTCCACCAAGGAGCTCATCATTGACCTGCAGGTCAGTTTACCCGTGCCCCCCCCCCCCCCCCCCCCCCCCCCACACACA
Source organism: Chascanopsetta lugubris (assembly GCA_016785325.1). Lineage (NCBI taxonomy): Eukaryota > Metazoa > Chordata > Actinopteri > Pleuronectiformes > Bothidae > Chascanopsetta > Chascanopsetta lugubris. Next base: position 46,266 of record JAFBJT010094289.1, read on the forward strand.
CCCGCCTGTGTGTCCATCCCCCCCCCCCCTCTCTCAGTGGGTTCCTCCCCACACATAAGGTCATGAGTAGGAAGAAAGTGGGTGGAGGAATGTCGGAGGATCACACAGGGGTTGCATGGCTTCCAACTGACTGTGCAGTCCAAGAATAATCATTACATAAAAGGTCCAGTGTGCAACGTTTAGGTGATATTTTTCTGTATCACCTTAAAAACATACTCTAGGAACCGGTAGAGGTCGCCATTTTGCACCGCCATGTTTTTACAGTAGCCCAGAATGGACAAGTGACAACTGATGGCTTCCCTCTGTTCCCTGACATCTTTCAATCGAAACAGGGAAGAGAAAGGTACTCATCTGCAATGTCACTAAAGTGCACATATTGTTCCATTAACCCTTGAGGGAGCTGCAATGACCTATTACTATGTAAAGAGTCAAAAAAGCAATGATTCAAGCTTCTAGTATATTATAATTCAAAGGTATAAACAACATATTAATGTATTTATTTGCTTATTAATGAGCTGAGTCATATTCTGCATTATTTATTTCCACTGCAATTATATGGTTTGGTCCTTTAAGATATCAGCTGAAAGAAATCCAGAAGATAGTACAAAGCCATGGGGGAAATATAAAGAAAAAGAAAAAAGCAGGAACAAGTACATATATGATGCAGCGTCATCGGCTGTGTCATAACCGAGTCTAAGTTCTGGTCAGTCTGTGGCCGTGTCCATGTTACAAAAGCAGTCATTGTGACAAAGCACTGGCCGTCACACTCTTCTGGAATAGAAATTCGACACCATTCACTGGCCTCCCACCGGAAAACATGAGGCTACCGTTATGTAACTATACAGCACAGTTAGGGTGGGGGGTGGGGTGGGGGGCGCGCTGTAAATCCAGACCCTGCTCTAGATGTGATCAATTTTTGTTTGACTACATTGGCCAAAAATATTCAGAAAACTATTTTTAACCACCTCAATGAGAACTTCTGTATTTGTCAGACTTACTTGAAGTTGTGTTGAATGGTGAGTAGATGAGTTTTGGGATGGGGGGGCGGTGTCTAGTGGTGGTCTGTCCTCACATTCCAACATCACCAGCTGCTTGTAAAACACAGTGATGTGAAACATCTGGTTAAAATGTATAACTGCTCCGGCGAGCTTTAGTTTCACACAGCAAACTGGTTTGCCTGCTGCTGATAGTGTCCCATCAAATACAGTACCATCTACATTAAAGGTGCAGTGTGTAAGGTTTCATTTTTGTTGCTTCTATAAATAGTACAAAACAATGACATAATGACATTTTCATGAATTTATAATCACCTAAATATAAGAATAAATCTAATTTTTTACCATTACCCTTGAATGAGCCCATTCATGTGTATTTACATGAGGAGCGCGTCCTCTCTATGTGGCCGCCATGTTTTGACAGTAGCCCAGAGATTTTCCTCAACATCTTCTGAGTTTTAATGACAACTGAAGTCTACCGTAAGTTCTCCCGCATGCTCAGAAGAGTGAGGGTGAGGTGATGGATACAACATGCAACTTCTCCTCTAGACACTACAAAACCTTACACACTGCACCTTTAATTATCTGAAAATCTGGACCAACTGGATCCAAACTGGTTGAGCTGCATTCTTCACCATTTGTCTCAGGCTGTAAACATATGTCGCACACACAAACACAGCGCCGCCTTTAAATAACACCATCAAGGGACAGCACGGGTCTCATCTGTTCAGAACAATAAGCAGCACGTTATGAAATGTACTCAAATGTAAAGTTGTCCAGATCACTGCACAACATGGCGCCGGTTACATCTTCTCCATGTTGCCAGCTGGGTCACACATCACTATCAGGCGACTGAAACATAAGAAAACATCCTTTTCCATACCATGTCTACACGTCGCAAGTGCTCTGAGTAGCTGCCATTTGATTGGCTGATTAGAGCATTTGCCTTGACAATCAGTGGAACAAGTGCACCTAATAAAGTGGTTGGTGAGTGTTCAACCAGTATTGACAACTGAATAGATAAGCTCCCTCAGCCAAGTTCACTCATCAAAGAGTAACTATAGATCCACCCCCCTCGGAATGTGCGACATCATGTTATAATTAGAAGTGGCTGATGTCATGGCGGTACCTTGATGATGATGATGAAGTATCAGATTAGTATCCTCTTTCACATTTGTATTTGTTTTCTTTTTTCAGATTTTCCCAAAGAACAGCTGGTTGGTGGCCCTGAGCGCCGGAATGATCAGCAGCGTGGTGGTGGTGATGGCCATGACGCCTTTTGACGTGGTCAGCACGCGGCTCTACAACCAGCCTGTGGACGCTCAGGGCAAGGTGAGAAGTTAGCAGCGGCTATATTCACGCGACTATGTTTACTTTCAAAACAAATGACTCAATGCATTTACATCTGCCATCCACAGTGCGTCAGCATGTGGAAATGCAACTAAAACAATTCCAGCAACATACACATTTATGAATAGTGGGATTGTGTTTAACCAGCATGGGCCACATGACTCATGACCCGTTAGCATGTTAGCATAGTGAGAAATTGTATATTTCAATGCTCGCTCCAAGACCCAAATGGCAAGACAATGTGCTTGATGACATCACCATACAATTCCGATAACTGGGATCAATCAGATGAATGTAGTAATAAGATCAGATGTGTTTACACGCACTGAAATGCTATAATCATGGCGACGCCTACAGTCAGACTGTTGCTAGATTGCAGCATTAGCTACACAGTCTTTGTGGTAGCTAGCCTGTAGACGCTAACACCCCTACAGTCTTAGCATTAACTAGACTGTAGTGTTAGCTAGACAGTCTTAGCATTAGCTAGACTGTAGATGCTAAGGCGCCTACAAGACGTAAGGTGCGAACCTTTACACATAAGCAGATGTAAAAGAACAAATTGGATAAAGGCAGTTATCTGATAAAGCATATTACATGATGCTGTTCACAGGATCACTTGAATAATCTGATAACTCCAGGAATTGGATGATGATCAGATTTTAATCCTCATGTGAAGAGGCTTGTGTTCATCTCATTTTCCCTACTTCCTGGTGGCTGTTATTGGACTTTCCACATCAGTGGGAAAGAAACACCTCAAAGCAAGGTAACTACTGAAAAGTAGAAATGTGTCAATCATTCAAAGAGAATTCAAAGAGAGTTTTTCCACCTGAGTGAACCTGCTCATTAGAATGAGGAAGAGGCTTTATTGTCTGTCTATTGTCTGTTGTCAGGGGCCAAGTGGCTCATGACAAAGCAGACAGGGCTGATCAGATCTCAGGTAACCATCAGGCTCTCGTCCCTCAGGGTCTGCTCTATAAAGGATTCCCCGAATGCTTTTCGAAGACTCTTCAGAAGGAGGGCCTGACGGGACTCTACAAAGGCCTGGGAGCCTCGTATTTCCGGCTGGGCCCGCACACTGTCCTGTCCTTGTTCTTCTGGGACGAGCTGCGCAAAATGTACCAGCAGTTCAGATAACACCAGGAACAGGTTCGACTGGCTGACTCATTAAGCTCCGGGAGTTGGAGGTTAACAACTGTGACTTTAATGAGTTGAAAGAGAAGTTAAAGAGACACAAGAGCAAAGGTAACGTCTTTACACTCCAATAAGAACAGGAATCAGTGCCATCAAATGACCCCAGAGAGAAAGGTGAAAATCTGGGAACGCGTCTGTCTGATGGATTTACTGCGATGATGATGCAAAATAACAGTGTTAGAACTGCAGTGAATACACACAGCGCTGAGGGCAATGGGCATGATTGGGCAGGTTGCGCACAGCGTGAGGAGATGAGTGGATTGTGTCACACCACAGTGGCACAGTCAGTACTTTGATATGAAAATTCGTGCTTTGTTAGCTTAGTTTTAATAAATTATTGACAAAGGGAAACAAACATCATATTACTAACGTGATGGTAACACATGACCTACCTGGTACTGGCAGAACGTTACATAGACTGTGAGGTGAGAATTTGAGGGGATTTTTGTCTGCAACTTTGCCTTAAAGGTTTCCGCTGTAAGCAAAGTCTGAAGATGCCAAACATGTCAGGCAGGTTTGAAAGAAAAATGCGTTTAGTATTAAGTCTGGAGGTTGGATGCCTTACTTGAATGTACGGTGGCTGAGCAAAGGTCAATTCATGCTCCTGCACTCAAGGTTTGCTGCAGCCCCCCACCCCATGCTGTGGCATCTTGAGACCACACAGACCACAAGACCTTGGACTGGTTAGAAATGGACCAAGTGGAGGAGCAACAGTCGGCTCAAGGAAATAGTGAAACTTCCACAGAGGCTGCCATTTCTGCGCCACATCCACTGACGTTTCAGCCATATAACAATCCACAAGCCACACACATGCCTCAATGCACTGCCACGAATGCTCACAATTGTACTACAGGTGAACCTTTCAATCAAATTCAATCAGTCATATCTTATTTATACAGCCCGCATTAACAAATCATAGTCTCACAGGGCTTCACAGGGTGGGTAACATCCTCTGTCCTCAGACCCTCAGCAAGGGTAAGGAAAAACTACCGAGGGGAAAAGCCTTTAACAGGGACCTTTGGCATACGTCTGATGCAGAGCCATGACTCTGCCATGGGGCCAATATAAAAGTACAATGGACAAACATCTTACAGGAAGCCAAAAGTAACTATATGAAAGGAACAGCGTGCTGGCTTTATCGTATGGTGTTTACAAATACCCGTCTATAGCCCCTTTTCCACTAACATTCCCCAGGAAATTTTATGACCAGGAATGTATTCATCAGGGTAAAATAATTCCTGCTAATCTGTGTGGTTTGCCATCGCACCTCAAAAGTTCCAGGACATTCTATTCAAATCAGGCTGATGACGTTTGGGAGGTTGGTAAAAGAAACTGCACTACACCTCCAGTCCAGAGGTGGCGGTAAGAAGGAGGCCTGTTGATCTGTTAGCACACCTGAGGTTTTTTAAATTCCCTGGTAAACGAGAAAAGTTCCAGCGGTGGAACAGGGGCTTATGTTACCATCGCCTTCCCAGTCTGCCGTGATCTTAGCTTCGGTTGCTTGCCTGGTCGTGACCCACCTACGGTATCTTGTCCTCGTACCCTGCTCACTGGTGTTGGGCTGGCGGCTGGACACACTCGGAGAAAATGTTCTTTACACAGCAAAATAACAAGGAAATGCGAGGAATCAGTGTGGCGTCTCTACAGATAACCACACCACCAGACACTTCAAATGGCTCATTTCCTAAATCCAGCGTATTATACCTTTAACAACGCATCCACTGCAATCATAGACACTGCAAAATTGAAAACACACAAAGCCCAAAGGCATGTAGAACAGGAAACAAAAGCCACTCCGTGTTACATACTCAGGGATCACTTCCCCTTGAGAATTTCACAGAAATGCTGCCTCTTATTCTACTCACACTGTCCTTGACCCATTTTAATCTATTTTACATTACTACATAATCATGTTGACAGACTAATTTCAACAAAAACAGACATTTCTTTGCAGGAGGTAAAAGCATCTCTATTAGTGAAAACAGCGCAGGTCCCTTTGGCCTTTAGGGGGCGCACTAACAGCTTTAACACATATGGAGAGGAGGAGGACTATTCCTCCATCCTTCTTGATATAATTAGTTACTGTTGTTTTTCAATAGCAATAGAATCTGTCAAGATGACAACAGAGCACATTGTGAACATGTTGTTAAAGCACTCCAACAAGATAAAGTTGTTTATTTTGTATCATGAAGTTAGGTTTTATATGAAGCTATTCAGACAACTAATGATAACATTTTATACTTCTTTATCGACTTGTTCTATATGCGATTATGTTCATTAGACCTTGAAATTATTCAACAATGGAAGCTCGCAGTTCTCACGAGAAATGATCCCAGACAAAAACAAATGTGCCAAAAGCTTGGCCATTTCTAAAATATTGGTCACTGAACCTTTAAATCACAAATGCATTTTTAAGCAGCGATTGTTTGTTCTGGTTTATTACTGAAGAGGTAGAATACCTCAGTTACAATACGTTGTATCCTGGATAAACTACAAACTGTCTGCTAACTGTTAGCCACTGTCTGCTAACTGTTAGCCTCTGTCGGCTAATGTTAGCCTCTGTCGGCTAACTGTTAGCCTCTGTCTGCTAACTTTTAGCCACTCTGGTTACAAAGGAGTCATTTATGTTAAGGTCATTTGTTGACACTTGTTAAAGGTACGGTGTGTAGGATGAAGCATAAATAGATAGAAATAGTCATAATTATGATTCCATTGCCATATCTGGAATAAAGCATTGTTTGTGATTTTTTTTAAAGTTGTGTTACCTTACATTGTATCTCTTTCACCTGAGTACAGTACGTTCTCCATGGAGGCAGCCATGTTTGTACGGTACCCAAGAATGGACCAACCAAACACTGGCTTTTCTATATCATCTCATCAGATTTCCACATGAGGCAAAGGGTAGATATATGTAATATGCATCTTCACCACTAAACCCTACACTAAAACTTAAACAAAAACTACTAACTGGCATGGTTACTGGTTACTGGAAAGTATTACTGCTCAACTGTGTCAGAAAATATGCGACAGTTACAGTGAATGTTACGGCAGCTCATCAATGTACGACAATGTGCCGTCCCTGTTTGGGGACGGACATGGAAAGCAAATAAATCTTGACTTCTCAGTGATGGACATTTGTCTCCGTGTTGTAATGGAAGCATCTTTGTATCTTCAGTTATACTCGGCCTTGCTTTGCACCATTCGAATGACTCATCAGGGAGTTTGAATCACTCGGCTCAGCACTGACAGCGATTCACTCAACACTCAAGTCCGATACAGTTCCCCAACGGATGATGAAATCGAAGAACAGGGAGTAATTTTCACATGAGTTCGGCACGCTTCACATCTCACACACTCGTCAATATCAGCTCCATAAACATCAACAGCTCTAATGTCTTGCAACTTTCTGTTTAGTATAGCTGGTAAAAATTGTATTGCATTCAAACGTCTGCTAAATGCCCACCTTCCTGTAACCACACACTTCTAAAATGACCATAAAAATTGTTTATTCATGAATAGAAATGGACAAAAACACCATCATCTGTCATTATTCTAGGACCTAGAATAATGACCTAGAATAATCTAGGTGCTATACTCCACACACTAGTCCTTCACTGGCAGTCACAACAATCAGCAATGTTCTAACAGTATCTCGCCGTCACTCAGGAAGTCAGCCGTGTGACGCGGTCAACAGACGCAGAGTGTAATACACACATTGATAACACAGTCCTGGCATAATGAGTGACAAACATAAGCTCTGTTCTCATTGGTCACTCACAAATGCCTCTGTTTCTGTGCTACAGTATCTCATTCCAAGAATGATTCAATGTATGTCACGGTGCTGCTCAGCAGGTATTCACTGTATCTGATCCACCACACAGGAACAAGGTTAATGTGACTTTGTTGCACCTGTGGAGTCAGAGTGACTGGGGGAGAGGGAGCGGGGGGGGGGGGGGGGGGGGGGGGGGGGGGGGGGGGGGGGGACTTGGAAGAGCTCAAGCAAAAGTCTCCAGTGTTTCTGAGCAACACTGAACGTTCTGTTCGCAACTGTTGGGAAACCTCAGGGCCCCAAGCGTCGCTCAATCATGAGAAGGCTCCAACACCAAAACACTGGCTCTGGAGAGGAGGAGATCTAAAACATCACACACAGCTCCTGCTAATCCTGTATCATCTCATCAGCTTTCACTCTGTGTACATAATAGACTGAAGTATTGAGAGAGAGAGAGAGAGAGAGAGAGAGAGAAAGAGAGAGAAAGAGAGAGAGAGAGAGAGAGAGAGAGAACTTACAACCTACAAGCAACTGAGACTTTTAAAACAAGATTCAGAACAAAACTAATGAAATGTTATTTTTCAATGGAAGGAACAAATGTATGGAAACCAAAGAAGCCAAAACAGACCTAACATGCAATGCATGAGTTCAACAATGTTTTTGTACTTATTTATTTTTGTTTGTTTTGTTGATCTGCTGCTGTTTTAGTTTGAATTTATTTTGTATTTTATTTGAATAATTGATGAATTTCTTGTTAAGGGCTGACTATTTAAGGTTAAACTTCTTTCAGCTCATTTCCATTCCTTTTCAAAATTATATTGTTTTGTTGAATAAAGAAATAAAGTACCAATAATTATAATATGATAATAATAATAATAATAAATACATATTTTATTGAGTACAAAGTAGAGTTTAATGCTAATCTTGGCACATGTCCTTGAGCAGGCTTTAAAATGCCAGATAACTTGGCCGTCAACAGCACAAAGACTCGGGCGTTTGGACAAGGGCACAACACTCAGTGAGCCAATGCCTTAAGAATGAAAAGTGCAGAGCAGCTTGCATGGGGTCTGTGTGGGATGAAAAGGATCCAACTGAAAAACCACAAGAACTCGACTTATCTAACTCTAAGTACGAGTGTGAATCAGACATGGCATGGACATTATCATCGGCAGGATGTTCCCTCACCCAAAAGAGGGGAAACCAATCAGTGTCCTCACATGATCAGGGCCAGCTCAGCACAACATGTCTCAAAGTCTGCATGTGTTAGAAATGTACACATGGGATGATTCAGTCACAAAGCATCAAGCAAACACATTTTATTGTAACAGTCACATGCTGCTTCCGTTTAACTTGGTTCTTTCCTGAGTCTTTCTTATTCATACCACTAGATGGCAGCAAATTAACTTCTTATTCCCTTTGCTTGAATTAATGAGAAAGGCATGACGCTGGTAAACAAACATGGTTGTGGCTTCTCATTCAAGCAGCTACATAATTTTCAAGTTTTAAAATATTAATATTCAAAATATTTATATAAATGACCAAAACTAATCAGATATGTGTTTCTGTATGTGTGTGCACTTTGCAATAATGTAGTATGTTTTTTCCTTTATCCTCTTGCTTTCTATTTTACAAGGCCTATACACACATTCTGTGTTTTTATCATGTTGCAGATAATTACACCGTATTTGATTTATTGGACCATCCATTGTTTACGTACATGAAAACAAAATAAAAAAGTAGGTCAAGAAAAAAAATATAGTGGACTCTCCCTTTGTGTGTGTGTGTGTGTGTGTGTGTGTGTGTGTGTCTGTGTGTACACGTGCATGTGTTACTGCTGTTGTTGTTGTTGAACAGGAAACACTGTGGGGCACAGCTTTTTTATAGGATACAATTTCTGGACTATACACAGCACAGCATGGGGTATTCTGAGTTAACTATGCTAACTATTTGCCAGCCACTATGCACAACATACAATTTACGTGGACCGGCACATTTAGCCTTGGACAACAAGATCAGCGACTCATATTAGAAACACAATGCATGGCAGCAAACAGGACTCTCAATACACACAATAACCATCACGCTGTGCATGTGTTTGGACCCTTCAGAATAAAAGTGTGGCTGCTGAGCCATTTGTTTTGGTCTGAACGTGCTACATCTAGTGGCAGGGCACATTTCATGTTGACCTTTAACGTTGTAGCACCTTGGGTAGCAGCTAAATACATTAGAACATACACAGTCGACATATAGAGCTACTTTGAGTCATTGATTCCCCAAAATTAGACAATTCTTAAACTGACCCCCGTGGATGTGCTGTTTACACATGATGTGATGTGTCACCATCCTCCACCTTTACTCACTCTTCTTCTTCTTCTCCTCTGTGATGACGCTCCTGTAGCAGAGGACTTGGGCCAGAATGATGCAGCTGAGACTCGCCGACAGTGTGTGTGACAGGGTGTCGGTTGAAAATCCCATATCCTGGACACATGGGATGTTATCAGTACGTAAACAGTGCAGAATAATGCAGAGTGTGCAGTTGTGTTAATGTTGGTTTGTCTCTGCTTGTTTACCTGATGAGAGTTGAAGGAAACACTCACAGACCCTGCACACGCCAAGAACACGGACAGAGTGGAGAGTTGGCCGGTGTGTCCATTGAAGTAGTTAGTTCCTGCCTGGAGAACCTGGGAACGACAAATATTAAAGGTGCAGTGTGTAAGATAATGTTGAAGAATCATATCAAACGTGAATGTACAAAATGTTTTAATTACGCCGACATGCCCTTAAAGGTGCAGTCATTTGTTACTTCTATTGGTAGAAAGAAAATTTACAAAACAATTAATGACATTTTCATAATCACCTAGATGTATTTTTGTTCCCATTAACCTTAAATGAGCCCATTAATGTATATTTACATGGAGTGGGTCCTCTGTATGGGGGCCGCCATGTTTTTACAGTAGCCCTGAGTGGGCATGCTAAATATCTTATAAGAGTTTTAATGACAACTGAAGTTCTCCAGCATGCTCAGAAAAGTGAGGTGATGGAAACAACATGCAACTTTACCACTAGATGTCACCAAATCTTACACACTGCACCTTTAATAAAGCACATTAGCCCAGAATGGTAAATGTAAACACCTTTTCAGTTTTAATGGTAAGTGCAGGCTAACATGGGCTCTCCTATACATGCTTGAAGGTACTAAGTAATAACATGCAACTTTACCATTAAATCCAACTAAATTCTACACACTGGACCTTTAATCAATACACCTGCCTCTGATTAATTTGCCCAGTTGACAATTTCTCATGAATCTCCTCCTTTATGTTCATGAAGTTAATCTGTAAAATGATTTAAAAAAAATTATAGGATGGATAACGACACCAGGGAGCGTAAAAGATCTAAATCAGAGGGCCGATCAAGGTATTTATTTCCCACAGAGATTCTGTGTTTGTTGACATTTCTAACAATTCATGGATCTAGATCAGTGATCTTCAACTGGTGGGTCGCAACCCACTATGGGTCGTGGGCGTTTGGCAGGGAAGAAAATAGTTATTAGTAAAAAGAATCTTGTGCTTTTATTTTGAAGAGGATTTTTTTGAATATTTCCCTCTCTAGCATCGCCACCTGCTGGTCATTTTTGTTTATCATTACAATCTTTCTTGATTTCTGTCACGGCTCATCACTGAGGGGTGATGGTGGGTCCTGAAACCAGCCCAGTCGAGAACCACTGAACTAGGTCAATAAAGGAGGGACGTTCAAGTGACTGGTTTCTCTAAGTATTGTATGCGTGACTTAAATAGTAAATTAAATAGGACTGTTGGGTCTCGGCGGATGAATGACTTGAATGCGATACCTTGCTCGCAATCAAACATGGGAAACTGGACGACTCCATCCATGAGACCACAGCTATTGGAGCGTGTGAGCCCAGAGAGCACATCAGGCCATAGTACGACAAGAGGAACAGCAATCCTGCAACAGACACACACAGCAGGGTGTTAGAAGAATGGAAAACACTACTTTCAAACCTGTAGATGTTTAAAGGTTCAGTAAGCAGGAGTTTTCTATCGGCTTTCAAACAAAAAAGGTCACAGAGACAAGTTTGTAAATAGTGTACTAACAGATCCCACAAGGTGGCGCTGCATGCATACACGGTGAGTATGAACTCCTTTCACTGCACTGGCCGAGGAACAGTGGAGCCACTCCCGAATTTCAGTGGAATGTTTCCCCCCCCCTTCGCTGAGACGTAAACAATCATGCAGGAGGTTCTGGATCATTACTCGCATGAATGTTGAAAATCAACGGAGGTGATCATTTACACTGTGCATGTGAATTAACCTCTTATGTTTAATCCAAGTCATTCATTCCTGACGAGACTTCATAAAAATGAGATGTATTAAAAGTCCAGTGTGAAAGACTTAAATCAAATGACAATTTCAAACAGAAAAGTTTGCACTTTTGAACTGTTTGCTCTATTTTGTTGTTTTGTTGTTGCTCTGTTTATTAAGGGTCCTCAGTGAACAAAAATAAAAATGGAGAGCGGAATATGCCATCACAAATTCCATGTATGTGTGAACACATTCTTGGCCACTAATGCTGATTCTGATATAAAATAATATTATACATAGTATACTATAGTAACAATATATACTATGTTTTTACAGTAGCTCAGAATGGACATTTTAATAAAGGCATCCATATGTGTTTCTCCATGATTTGAAGGGAAGGGTGATGTGTGGGGTGTTCTGCAGCAACTTCACCACCAGATGTCACTAAATTCTATACACACTAATTCCATTAAATGGATAATGATTTTATGTTATTAAAAAACAGGCTCCCTATCTGCTCTTATTTCATTGACTGGAGCTTCCCATGTTTTCTTACAGAAGTTGATGTTAACACTCTTCACATCAAACCGCTTGTCATAACATAAATGACAGAACACAGACTCACTGAGAAGAAACATTTCAACTGTTGCCAACAATCCAGAGATATCTGCACACGGAGTCTAAACGCTCCAACCTCAACAACATAAACACGAAGAGAAGCCATCCCCTCTGGCCAAACCTGACCAGCTTTATTTACATAGCCTTTATAGAGAACGTTTGAAGCCTGTGTTAAACAAACTGATGAAATGAGTGGTAAAAAACCCAAACAATAACATTAAAGATTCCTAGTTTGTCCATTATGGGCTACAGTAAAAACAGAGTGGTGCAACACGGCAGTTTCTGAGGACCTTATCTGAACGTAAACACACTAAAGGTCTTGTTGTAGGGCAATGACAAGAGCAATTTATATTTTCATTCAAAATCCTTGGAAATATTTTCACCTAAATCTAACAGATTGTGACTTTGAAAATATTTATTCTGAGATTAAATATGTATTTCTAGTACGCTCTGTAGTAGTAGCAGTTACAATAATAATAATAATAATAATAATAATAAAGAATATCAATATATTTATATTATACAACATTTAAAACGTGCTTCATGGTTTAAAGGTGCAGAATGTTAGATTTGGTGACATCTAGCGGTGAAGTTGCATGTTGTATCCATCACCTCACCCTTCTTAACATGCAGGAGAACTTGTGATAGACTTCAGTTGTCATTAAAACTCAAAAGATATTTAGTAAGTCCACTCTGGGCTCCTGTAAAAACATGGTGGCCCCCGTAGAGAGGACCCGCTCCTCATGTAAATATACGTTAATGGACTCATTTAAAGGTGCAGTGTGTACGATTTGGTGACATCTAGAGGTGAAGTTGCATATTACACTCATCTCCTCACTCTTGCCTGCAGGGGCATGCAGGAGAACCTATGATAGCCCTCAGTTGCCAATAAAACTCAAAGGATGCTTAGTATGTCCACTATGGGCTACCGTATAAACATGGTGGGCCCCATAGAGTGGACTCCCTCCTCATGTAAACATACACTAATGGGCTCATTTAAGGGCAAGTGAAAAAAACAAACAAAAAATAAAACATTCAGATGTTTATAAATTAATAAAAATGTCAATATGTAACTGTTTTGTAATATTTGTAAAAAGTGACAAAAATAATCAAAATCTTACACAATGCACCTTTAAGGGTGATGGGAAAAAATACACAACATTCAGGTGATTATAAATTCATGAAAATGTCAGTATGACATTGTTTTGTAATATTTATAGAAATGAAAAAAATGACCAAAAAATCACACTGCACCTTTAAAAAATTTAAAGTCAACTGAAGATCAAGTGTTAGACCACAGGTATATCAAATATAATAGAAAACAGCCAATACAAGTTCAAATTGAAATGTTATCATATAGAAAATACTAAAATATCAGATCTGGGGGACAGTACACTTGTAGAATATATTCTGATATATATATATATATATATATATATATATATATATATATGATATATACGGTGTGTATGTCAGTGTCAAAAAGTACTGATGTGTGTGCTGACCTTCGAGAATGTTGCCACGGTAACACAGGATGAGGAAGGCAATGACGGCTATTTGGACTAACACGAAGATCCTCTCAGCCCAGGCACTGTGGAGCAGATTGAGACGAATCAAACACAGATTATAATCTCTATAGATTTCAAAGTAGACACTGTCTTTGAAGTTGAGATAAAGAACTTGGGATTTATCTTTTACACGTCGGCCACAGAGGAGCTAAATGACTTGTTCATGCCAAGGGTGAGTCATGTGACGCTCACTCTGTAAACAATGATTTAAGATGAACCTTGTACTTAAATCCACCACGGAAGTTACATTTTCACCACTGCTGACTTGTTCAGCTGTCGGATTGTTTTAAAAATAGAAAATGAAAAACAAACCAGTGAGAGTGACACTGATTTCCAGGTGGATGGGTGGACAGGTCATGTCAGGCTCCTGAGACAGGGTTCTATTTTCCCAGTGAAGATTTGATCAACAAATAAATCCTGATTTCTTTCCCCATTATACTCTCCTCAGAGTAAAAATAAAAACAGGGATAGATTGCTTTTATTTTGGTGGGTAACCAAAGTAAAAATAAGGATCCGGTGGCTTTCGATGAGCTTTTAATGAGGGAACGGTTGCTGGGCTTCGGCAGAGGTATGCAGTTCCATTCTAGGTAAACAGAGTCATCGGATTAATCAGTGATCATATAGGGACTGTTGAGCGTTGGTGGAGGTGTGAACTCTACTGACACACAGTCGTGTTCCTTCGGTGACGACACTTCAGTCGACTCCATTTATGTAGAGTTTCCACAGCTCAGATCAATACCGCCTGGGAGGTTCACGGCATGATCCCATGTCAGTGGATGACTCACCGTGTGATACTCGGAGAGGACGAGCCATCAGCTTATCTTGTTATGCCTTAAAAGGACAACACAGAAACCTGCTGACTGTGCCTATTTGCAGCAGGCGTCCATTGATACTTGGCCAATATTCAGCACTGTGTTAACTTTAGCCATCGTGACAAATTGACCTCCGACTCTCGAGCACGGGTGTCAAACACACGGCCCGCAGGCCAGAACCGACCCACCAGAGGGTCCAGACAGTGTAAAAAACAACAACATGGTTTACGTTGAAAAGAGATATTTTCATTCATTAGTCAGTTTTAGTATTTTCATTAAATTCATTACTGTACTTTTTTGTACTAAATCAAAGGGAAACATTAGAAACCGTTGTTGTTTATATGTCATCATGCTATAATTTTACTGGTCCCGCCCACTTGAGATCAAACAGGGCCCCAAGTGGCCCCTGAACTAAAATGAGTTCGACGCCCCTGCTCTAGAGTAACAACCAACTTCAAACACGTGGCCCGGTGACCGATTTGCATCGTATACTTACAAGTACGGGTAGTTGTTGGCTACGGCGTAGACGACAGGACATGACAAAGCATAAAGCTGCAGCAGAACAGAGGGGAGACTGAGGCCGTCCACACTTCCTCTCCACAAGATCTTCAGCAGCTGAGGTAACGGTGCTGCAGGGAGACGGCAAGGACACAGAGGGCAGGGCAGGGCAGGAGAGGAGAGGATGGGAAACAAGTCAAAGCAATATATTTGTTAGATTACATTATGATGATGGATGAGGAACACATCAATATTTTGGGGTGTGAGACAAGGAAGAGCTTGTTTACTCAGGCAGTTTGTTTTCTTAATCTTCAGTTTTAAAAGATAGTGGGTTCTTTTAAATATGAGACGACTCAAACATTAAAGGTGCAGTGTGTAAGATTTGGTCATCGAGAGGTGAAGCTGCATGTTGTATCCATCACCTCACCCTTCGGAGCATGCAGGAGAACCAATGGTGGACTTCAGTTGTCATTAAAACTCAGACGATGTTTAGCGTGTTCACTTTTACTACTGTAAAGACATGGCGGCCCCCGTAGAGAGGACCCACTCCTCATGTATGTAAATGTACATTAATGGGCTCATTTAAGAGTAATGGGGGGGGAAAGTAAAATATTCAGATGATTATAAATTTATGAAAATGTCAGTATGTAATTGTTTTGTCATATTTTATAAGTGAAAGGAATGTGTTCTATATCATTTAATTTTAGAAGCAACAAGGAAACATGTTCTTTTTTAATATCATAGATTAAGTTGTGTTTACACATTTGAATCCTACTGTGCTCATCGAGCATATGAACAATCCCTCTGAGCATGCAGGAGAACCTATGGTAGAGTTGAATTGTTTTTTAAACTCAAAAGATTTGTACAACTGTAAAAACATGGCGGCCCCCATAGAGAGATCCTCGTGTAAATATCC
>JAFBJT010094296.1:42124-58611 GCA_016785325.1 Chascanopsetta lugubris
AATCACGAAATGGTTTCGGTCCAACGTACATGAGCGACATATTAACCGAATACAAACCCAGCGGGGCTCTGAGATCTACTGTCTCAGGTCAGCTGGTGGAGCCCAGAGTTCCGAGTCAACATGGTGAGGCGGCGTTTAGCTGTTCTGCCACACACAAGTGGAACAAGTTACCAACTGAACTGAGATCAGCCCCAAATGAGAACATTTTGAAGTGCAGACTAAAAACATTTCTGTTTTCATGAGCTTATGACTAAGCTCTTTTAAAGCTTTTGACTGTATTTTGTTGTATTGTGTGTATCTTGATTTTATGTAAAGCACATTGAGTTGCCCTGTGTATAAAATGTACTATACAATTAAAGCTGCCTTGCCTTGCCCAATAGGTATTTGCTTTGGCCGTGGGCATACACACTTGTTGCCCCAGGAAATAAAACTGCCAATGAGCTGTCATGTTTTAAAGGTATAATCTGTAACCAGGTCAGGAAATATTTAGCATATTTATTTTGTAAATCCACTTCCCATAGAATACATGTGCGTTTGAGGGGCTAGTAATCACTTTCTCAATTATTTTCATTTTTGGGGAAATGTAAATAAAACGTTGCAATGTTTAAAGGTGCAGTGCGTACGATTTGGAGACATTTGTTGGTGAAGTTGCATATTGTATATATCACCCCACCCTTCCCGTTAGAGCATGCTGCAGAACTTATGGTAGACTTCAGTCATTAAAGCTCAGAAGACGTTTAATATGTCCGCTCTGCACTACTGTAAAAACATGGCGGCCCCCGTAGAGACCTTAAAGGGCTCTTTTTAGGGCAATGTAGAAAGTAAGTCACACATTCTGGTGATACATTTGTATAAATGTCAGTATATAACCGTTATGTCGACTGCCTCAGATATGTAATTAAACTCCAGAAATCCTGCAGCTCTGTGAGAACAGGAGATCCTCAAATCATCACAAGCAAGAGCTTGTGTCTCTATGTCTAATTAGCTCAATTTCACATCTGGAGAGCCTGTTGGAGAAGAGCTACGCAAGAAAACTTCTCCTCGTGGTCAAAAAAATAATTCAAGCACATTGAAATATAAAAGCTGAAGCTGCCAGAAAAAGATTTGGATACAAGGATCAGGTTGCAGAGAGGTCGACATTTCTATCGTAGATACTTTCACCCTCGCTTTGTTTGCCCAGGATGATCACTTTCATCACTTTAATAAGCTGGAAATTAAAATGCCTTTTGGACATGTAATAATATTCCACCTTCTTCCGCAGACGTTCTATTACATCGCCTCCATCAAATCAATACTGGCCCTCAAAGGATTTCCCTTGAGTTCAAGATTCAGATTGAGTTTTTCAGCTCCTTTTTTCCAAACTATAAAATCTTTATTAAAAAAAAACAAAACTCCAATATGGCTGAGGCGTACTTTAAGGCCAATGGGCCCCGAGCATCAAGTGCACTGTTGGAATTAATCAAGGCTTCATCTCAGACTCAAGTGGAAGTGCAAGCTCTGGTCTGTGAGGGAGTTAAATTGACTTTTGTTGTAATTTACAGGCTGATATCTGTGGGAATCAGGCGCCTGACGGTTGGACACATTTGCCTGTGTGAGGCGGGGGGGGGGGCAATGTATGAGGCGCATTGGTGGGGTTAATATGGGCACATGGAGACGTAATGACACACACAGCAGGACTTCCTGCTGGGACGTAACTGATGATGATGATTAAAAAAAAGAAAACCGAGGGAGAGGGTGTGACAAACTATAGCAGGCATAACTATCCGGTTAACACCCACAGAGATGTTCCATGTGTTATGTCAGGCTTTTTGTGACCTGTGTTCCAAACAGGGGCAGAGCAAAGGGGGGTTCCAGCGGGACCACTAGCCCTATGTAAAATCTTTGTCCTGTTGGTTGTCTTTTCTCAAATAAACTATTTTATTTTTTTATTTAAATACATTTGTTGTGAAGAGAAAAAAAAAATGTTTTGGGGGTTCATACATGTTAATAAGCGTCACTAGTAGATCAGCCTGGGAGTCTTGGAAGGTCAGAAGGCCAAGTTTCTTTACAAGGCTCTCACACCACACACCCACACACACACACACACACACACACAGACACACACACACACACACTCTGAGAATGTTCACATTTAATAAAACTACGTATATTTTGACAAAACATTATCAACAACTTCCAATGAGAACAGTTTGCTTGCGACTACTTTTACTTTCATTAAAACATTTTTGCACCTTGTAAAGTCATGTTGCGGGCCAGACTGGACCTGGCAGGCCGGTTTTGGCCCACGGGCCGTAGGTTTGACAAGTGGAATGAAACCAGCAGGGAGTTTTCTGTGATAAAGGGCAAAAGCCCCCTCTGGTGCTGGATGGGATTGCTAACTCCAACCACCTACCTCATACACAAAACAGAAGAAGAAGTGGGAAAATAGCATAATGACGTCCTCTGACAAGAAACAGACAGAACTCGAAGTACACTTATTGCTCTGTGGTGGGGCAGCTGTGGCTGAGGGATTTAGAAGAGCTGTCCTCTGACCAGAAGGTCAAGAGTTCGATTCCCCCCTCCCCCCGTTCCGTGTGCAGAAGTGTCCCTGGGCCATAGATACGATAGTGCAGCGGATAGAGGCAAAGTATGAACGTTTGAGTAACTGGGTGAATGTAAACTGGACTGTAAAGCGCTTCGGGGCGGTCTTCCAGACTTAAAAGCGCTCATAAAGCGCTATAGAAACATAGACCACTTAAATGTGCAGCTGCCTAAATCATGAATGGATTGTGGTGATATTATCGGCCCCTGGATGGCCCCTAATTTAGAGCAATCCGAGATCCACCACTGCAGAGCCTTAGAGATGGTGAGACAAAGAAAGAAGAAAAGAGTTCCCCCTCAAAAGCAGACTGTCATCAGTCCTCCAGTGAGACCTGAAGCCCCCTGACACCAGCTCTGGACAGAACAGATGAGCTTTCTAGATGCTCATATAAAACACAGAACCAACTGCCTGCTGGCAGCGGGGGGCAGGGGGGGGGGGGGGGGGCCGGTTGGGTTGGGGGGGGGGGGGGGCACTGCTGTGTTGTTGTTTTTTTTTTATCAGCCTGTGTTTGATTTGTGTGCAGACATTTTCCTGCAGACCCATGGAGGCTTCTATAGGGGCCACAACAGTGTTATGGATTAAGTCTGAAGGTAAAACGTCTAAGTGGAATTGCTGTGTGCTCAGTGGACACGGGGCAGGTCGTACACATCCACATTCATTTCCTCAAAGAGCAAGCAATGACTATTTTATACCTCTGCTTTACACATCTGACCTTTTCCCCACTCAGGGAACTTTTTTGAGCTTTTTGTCTTCCCTCCCTTGTTCCCCTCTGCCGGAGCTTCGTAACTGGGCCAATTTATCATCACTCATTCCAATCCATCTCTACAACATGCATATTCTAAATCTGCCACAGCCAAGGCAATAAAACTGAATTATTCCTCAAGATCTCTCCCTCCCTCCCTCCCTCCCTCCTTCCCTCCCTCCCTCGGCTTCCTCCCTCTCGCCGCCGCTGAAGCGCTTTGCAGATTTTAGCACTCGGCGGCAACAAGAACAATACGAGCAGCTCATTTGAAAGTTCTTGATTTACTACTACAATGCACTGTGGGCTGAATCTGTGGCTGCAGCCTTGGGGGATGTGCATTGTCAGACAGAGAGTTAAACAAGTTGAGGAAGTCCTTGTTAATTAGTTTGATACGCTGCAAAGCAATTCGGCACATATGGAGAGGAGGAAGAGTGAGGCAGCCTCATGTTTTCAGAGGACTGGACGTGATGTTTTGAATAAATGTCTGAGTGCACCAGATACAACTCAAAGGTACACTGCACCTTTAAGTTACACTGAGATCATTTTTGTCACTTCTATCTGGAGAGATAGTATTACAAAAATATTTATGTATTATGTCTATTCACCAATAGATGTCACCAAATCGCACACGCTGTACCTTTAAAGGTGCAGTATGTAAGATTGGGTGACATCTAGAGGTGAAGTTGTATGTTGTATCCATCACCTCACCCTT
This sequence comes from Chascanopsetta lugubris, assembly GCA_016785325.1. Classification (NCBI taxonomy): domain Eukaryota; kingdom Metazoa; phylum Chordata; class Actinopteri; order Pleuronectiformes; family Bothidae; genus Chascanopsetta; species Chascanopsetta lugubris. The sequence continues at coordinate 46,160 of JAFBJT010094296.1, forward strand.
CTGAGCATAGCAGAATGCTATGGTAGACTTCTGTTGTCATTAAAACTCAAAATATATTTCATAGGTAAAAACATGGCGGCCACCATAGAAAGGACCCGCTCCTCATGTAAATATACATTAATCGGCTTATTTAAAGGTGCGGTGTGTAAGATTTCTATCATTTTCGTCACTTCTAAAAAATATTACCAAACAATTTCATACCCACATGTTAATCAATTTCTAGTCACCTAAATGTTTTTCTGTTACCGTTAAATGAGCCCATTTATGTATATTTACATGAGGAGGGGGTCCTCACTATGAAGGCCGCCATGTTTTCACAGCAGTAAAAGTGGACTTATTAAACATATTCATACACATATGTTTTAATGACACCTGAAGTCTACTATAGTTTCCCCTACATGCTTAGAAAGGTGAGGGTGAGGTGATGGATACAACATGCAACTTCACCTCTAGATATCACCCAATCTTACACACTGCACCTTTAACAGATGTTTTCATCAATACTGATCTTATTATGTCGGCGAGCCGGGGTTGGAGAGCCATTATCAGACAGCCACACAGCATTTATCTGCAGGTACAGGGAGCAACTGGGGCAGCACCGCTCACTTAGCAGACAGCCTGTGTGACCTTTCCCTCCCAAGGGAAGTGTGTGTATATGTGTGTGTCTGTGTGTGTGTGTGTGTGTGGGCGGGGGGGGGGGCGGGTGTGTCAGGGATCTTTACAATGGAGGCACAAAGCGCCACGAGCTGTGTGCCGATGTGTCACAGTCTGCTCAGGGGGAGGTCCTGTCCTTGCTACAAGTGCCGAGGGGTTAAGCTCGATTTCCTTGCTTTTGCACCTGAGCTGGTTGCAGGTTCGACCTATTACAGCACCTGCTGCAATCCAGGGACACGTTGAGAAGGATGCAGGGGCATTGTGTCCACTCGCATCTGATTGCATTGCCACTCTCAGGAGGAGCAGCTGAGCCACAGGAGCCAGATCAGTGTGTGTGTGTGTGTGCTTTAAGAGAAGGAACTAAGGGGGACTTAAGTGGACCATCTGCCAGAAAGTCAAATGATTTGCCCACCAGATCAGAAGCTAGATGATCATTATAACACCCACTTGTCACCACCACTTATTACTGCTGTTATTTAATCACGAGACAGGGAGCTGTTGAAAAGTGAATTATAGGATTTAAGTCATCTGGATGAGAGGTGGTGCATCCTCTGGCTCGTACATCGCTGGTTCATTCCCATGTCTCCTTTTTTTTAATTTTATTTTTTTTTAATCAGACATCAAATCAACCAGGAGAGCATCTAAAAATATGTACAGGTGGAAATGATAGAATGAATAAAGACAAGGAATGATATTAAGGCATGAGAGGAGACAGAATGGTGGCACAGACCGTTTGCTGCCTCTTTGATTCCTGGCTGAGTTACGGCCCAGCAGCGTCTGGCAAAGCCAAGCAGCAGCGCGGCGCTCAGACAGCCACTCGACACCTCCGGGGTATTTAGACCGTCGCAGCAAAAAGGCTTTTAGTTGACTATCAAATTAAGTTTCATTGTCAGAAAAAAAACGTTGGGATGTATTTATTTAAAGGATAAATTATAAAGACGGGCTTGTGATGTGCTCTTTAAGTCGAGCGTGAAGAAGGGGAGGTCTGGTTCGTTTTGTTATTCTCTCTTTTATCTTTTAAAGAGCTGAAGTAAAGTGTGTTTGAGGTGTCACATCCGGCAGCGTGTTTGACTTCAAACACAGTCGGAAAGGAGAACCGGACAAATAGGATTCATTTGGGGAAGTTAAAAACATCCATGGCATGTTTCCCAGCTTAAAGGTGCAGTGTGTATGATTTCGGTCCACTTTTGTCACTTCTACCTATAGAAATAGAATATCAAAACAATTATATAATTGTAGAGCAATAGGAAGTGAAAAAAAACGTGCACTTCACAGGGTGGCCACTGGGGGCTGACTCCAAAAGGGAGCAAATCCCCTTAGACTCCCATGTTAAGTTGATCAACTTCAGAGGTGAATGAAACCTGTTTAAAGCCTGGTACAAACTTTGGTCTCCATCAGTCACATGTTTTTCCCGTGACAACCGCACGGGGGTGAATTGCCAAACTGGCTTCTTTTTATTCTATCGACGTTTGAAATGACGCAAAAAGGCCTCATGACCGACACCCGAAAAGACCTGGCACGTTCCCTGGATGAGGTGACGGCACCACGAGGCGACCGACAGCTCTGTGCGCGTTCCGTCTCTTTTCCCGTTTTCGAGTGAACCAGGGAAGCAGGAGGAGATAGGATTCGGCAAGATGGCGACAAGGGACTCGCCCGCACTTTGCCACTCCACTGAAACCAATGGGTGACGTCACGGACACTATGTCCATCTTTACATGAGGTCTATGGGCAAAACTCACAGTACTGGCTGTAACTAGCATGGCGCAGTACGGACTGATGCTCGCCTGGTTAAGGTGAAGCTTTAAATCAGATCACACCTGCTTCTCCTGAGTCACGAGTCTGTGAAATGTGCTGTCACAACTCTCTCACTCACGAAAAGAGCATAATGACTGGAGATTAATATCCGGAGCAGGTCGCTCTCACATCTTTTTTGCAAATCTACTCACTCAACACCGCTGGAGGGATTAAAGTAGGGCACAGGTTTGGCTTAAGTTCCCATATCGTTGAAAAAAAAAAAAAAATTAAATCTTACGTCTGCTATTCCAGCAAAATTCAATCTCGCCTCTTCTCCGGAGCAGCTAGATTAAAATAAGGACAACCGGATTGCTGTGATTTAATAAAGCTGCAGCTGCGATTCGATTAGGAGCAGGACACGGAGGAGGAAGAGGCGAGGAGGCGAGTGACAGAGTGAAGATACATTATTGATTTAATCATAGCACTTTATTTCATTCATTATTATGATCAGACCTGCAGACCAAAGCACAGCGCATCACTGCTGCCTTCACGACTGAAGCTCACGGGGGGTGTTAACTGTTGTCTGCGAGGGAAATGACTGCTCTTTTAGGGGAGGGGGCAGAAATCCTGACATTTGAGATACTACCTTTTGGAAAAGACAGCAAACTGCGGGGTAATACGAAGACTCAGGAGGTATTAGGACTGGAGGGGTGAAGTTTGGAGACAGAACTGAGACCTGGGGGGCTGAGGCGTTTTGGGTGTGTCATGTCATCAAGGAGATGACTATCAATTCTAATATCCTTTTTTCCAGCATGATCCAGTGGAGAAGACAAAGCAGAGCCGATAGATATCCACGCACCTGTTCTCAGAGAGAGGCAATATTGAAATCCCCATCTTAATTTCAGTTAACATACTTGCATTCAATCAACACATTACTGGAACGCGTTGTAATGTATTTTCCTGCAGCCCCCCCCCTCCCCCCCCTCATAATGATAATGTATTATTCCATGCGAGTCAGATCTCTGGGAGTCAGGGCAATAAATGTCACGTCCCCTCGCTCCTCCTCTGTTTGTTTGCCGTCAGATTCTGGACCATGTGTCAGAAATGCACAGCACTGGTCCTGTCACAGGAGAGGGAGGGAGGGAGGCGGGGGGGGGGGGGGGGGCGCTGAGTGACGCTCGGCCAGCTCTGGATTCCCCAGGGGGGGGGGGGGGGAGGCGCTGAGTGACGCTCGGCCAGCTCTGGATTCCCCAGAGATGTCTCCTCTCACGCTGGCTAAAGGGGACAGGAGGGGGAAAAATGACATTCTCTCCGTATCATGCAGAGCCCCGGTGGTGATGGTGGTGGTGGTGGTGATGGTGGTGGCGGTGGTGGTGGTGGTGGTGGGATATTCTGGGATGCACGTTGGATTTAGCTCAGCCCTTCACAACAGCAGGATGCAACATTTATTTTATGATTGCATTTCTCATATGACTGCACTTTACTTAAGCTCGCAATTATACCTGGGGCCAATTCCAACTCTGTTTAGTGTTAAAGTCTGTTTAACGGCCATATATGGTTTTCGGATCAGATCTGATGACTTTTACTACTCAATTTAGCAAACGTAGAATTAACATTATAATAGATTGAACGGACCTGTATACACACGTTTAGCTGTATAAAATAGAAGCACATATCAACATATGAATATACTGTTTTATCTGCATTTTAGTCCTTTTATATAAATGTATTTATATTGATTATATACATATTTGCACATTTGTATTTTTAATATTCAGCTGCTAAAACAACGTTTTGTTGTATCTGCTGTGCACTGACAATAAAACTGTACTATTGATACTATATCTGTATTGTTTTGGTAATATTAAGATACAAAAACTACATTTGATATGATCAGCTTTTAAACATTTCCCTCTTCTCTGAAGTAATAATCTACCCCACATGTTAGTTATTATCAATGCATAGATAAAAGCAGTTACATTACTTACTCAGCCATATTGTGTTTTTATTACTATTATTTTGTCCATATCTTGGACAATAAACATGCAGATGAATGAAGTAACAAAAAGCGATTAAACAAAGTTTGGGTGGGATAAGGAAATTGAGCAAAGGAATGTTAAGAATACTTATTTCAAATCTTTCAGTTAGCGCATTCGGCCTGTCTCTTACTATTTTCTTGGAAGAGTGAGGAATGCTTCGAAATGTTCAAGTGTTGATGGAGGGAGCACTCAAACATTTTACATGAGTAAAAGTAATGAAGAGGAGAAACAACTGGAAAACCGGTGGGTCAGAACTGATCAAAGATACGACCAAAGCCAGAAGAAATGATGGCTTCACTCAAACTAAAACTATAGACTTCTGTCTCCCTAGAAATGAACGAAGGCAGCTATTTGATGGAAAGAAGCCATTTTGCAATGCACGCCTTGCTCAATGGATTCGCTCTACAGTGTTGAGCTCGGATCAGAGCTCCGTCTTCAGTGGGACAGCAGCAGAATGTCGACCAGTCTCTGCCCTCTGCCCTGTGAGAGGATGCTGCCTCTCCACAGCCGGTCAGAACTCATTCAGCCTCTCAGCTGTAACCTCAGCCTCACGGCGGGCGGAGTCAGGTGTCACTCTGATGAACCAGTCCTCTTCCACAGGCCTGGAATCAGCAGGTAGCTTGAATGCATCAGAGTGCTTCCATACTGAGCTCAGTTGTTAAGGGAGTATTTTTAGAGGAATTGGACCAGGGGGTGGAGATGAGCTCCCTGAGTCACTCAGTTGGCTTCACAACCACAGGTTCTGGAGGGGGTGTGTATTACACCTGGCCTACTTCTCCAGATTTTGAGCGAAGGTGCTGATGTTGCCTGTCAGGTGAGCAAGGTACGGTCGATTTTATTCATTTATTTCCAAATATAACACTGAACTGGGCCAGTTTCATTACAAGCCTATTTTGAATGCTGCCTCACACATGTAGGCACCATCATCATCTCCCGGCTCCTCGTGAAGTGAGGTGGGCGGCCGGACTTAAAGCACATGTTATCAACCTTCTTTAGCTCTGGGCTAATCAGAGTTATCGCACTTTTTTTCCTCCTATGGTCTGAGCGCGTCCATGCAAATGCCCACACACAGACGCACACGCACACGCACACACACACACACACACACACACACTCCTGACCGGGGGCCACATACAGCCCAGTTTGATCACATGTGGGCCGGACCAATAAAATCATAGCCTGATGAACTATTAACAAAAACAACAACACAAGTTTCCCCTTTGTTTTAGTACAAAAACTACGAGTACATTCCAACAATGGTCAAAATCCACTGGGACCCTCAGTGGACAAATTTGAGACGGCATTAGAAAATTGCATTTAATATCTTCTCTGTAATTTCTGCTCTTTGCAAAGTCATATACACCGGCGTGGACCCCTCTGATGGGCCAGTTCTGGCCCGCGGGCCGTATGTTTGACACCCCTGACTAGGACATTGGCAGGTACCATCTGGAAACAAGTCAGTAAGATCTCAGTGCTTCTCTTATATACCTGAGCTATGAGCTGGAACCATTGTCCCACTTTATCAAACATAAACACACGGATCTTGCTACGTTAAACCAGAAAAGTGTCAACAAACTGAATCCCTCTCAATCATCTTTTATGGTCTGTTAGACATGTGTGATGATGTGTTGGTCTGCGGAGACGCTGTTCTCTGTCTGTCTGATATATAGAAAGTATATTGCATGTCATATTGAATATATGTGCGATGTACTAGAAAGGCTCTACAACCCATTTTTCCAGAATACTCATTCTTGCAGTTGTTGTATGCAAACTCACTGCATTCATTGTTTGAACAGCACGTTACGCTGAGCTACAGTGCAATGGAACAAGCAATAAGGACCATTGTATGGGACTTTTTGTTGAGAGAAGTTTGAAATGCACATCTGAAATACCAGAGTGTTACAACTGCAATGCTATTCCAACGGGTGTGGACCTACAGAGCAGGTGAGGATGAGGGACAACCAGCTGCGTGCTCCATGTAAGCTGGGAGCTGAAGAGTTGCGCAGCGGAGATAAGGGATAGGTGTCATGTTTGTTCTTCGCACTTGGTGCGATGAACAAACATGACACCAGCTGCGAGAGACAAACTCAAGGTATTCTGCCCACTGCTGGTGATACTAATACCAGGTGGACTCCAGCTGGAGAGAGTGTTTTCTTCTCTTTTACTAGGTTTTTGGTGAAAGATAAGAAGAAGAAAAAAAGGTCTGGCTTTAAAAGTTTTTTTTTTTACAGGCTATACTGTGCAACATGTTCTTATAAATCCAGACTTTTTATGCTATCTCAAAGTTTTTTTTGATTTACGATATGGAGCAGTGGGAGATGCAGTGCGTGTTTTGGTTTTATCTGTTTTTATTTGGCTGTATTTACATTATATCAGATGGCTTTGGTTTTCATGTAGACCTGCTGTGAGCGTGTTTTGTAAATTGAGTTTACGGCGCCTTGGGAACAAAGTGTGACTGGTGTGAGTTATTATACCTTTATGTAGTTTTTTATGCTGCTGTTTTATACTAAAACAACTGCAGTGAGAAAAGTTTCAGTAGTACTTTTTCATGTGTTATCACACCATGAAAAACACATTTACTTTTGTTGGTTAACTGTTAATTACTGGTTAACTTAAAAAAACAAAACTAATTAAATACATTATTAGCATATGTAGTAGCATAACTTGCAGTATGTGTTGCACACACACCGTGGGTCCCATTGGGATGTTGAGAAACAATTCTAAAATTCCATTTAAAGATTAAAGATGGAACAGAAAGGTTAATTGCGAAAACAGCGACCCCGGCTAAGTCCAGAGATGTGCCATGTGTTTGGAGAGAATACTGTTGATGACCTTGGGGCCAGATGACATTTTTGTGAAGACTGAATTAGTGATTAGATATTAATTCATATTTGTGTAATTATATTTAGCATACCTAAAACTGTAAAAAAAAAAAAAAAAAAGAGAAAAGACTGTATTATATTGCATCCTCCAATATGCCAGACCAATTAAAAAGTGATTCTGACAGCACAGTTTTGACACTAGGAACATTTCAAAGTGTAACTTAGCAACGATACCTGGAGGAAAACAATCATCCACTTGTTAAGTGTCTTTCTATTTAGTGTATTTGGTTATAGTCATTTCAAATTTCAATTTCTCATGAGGTTGAATCCATGCATTGCTAAAGCTGCAGGGAAGTATGAGCTCTTTTTATTTGTCCTTTGTTTACTGGACAACTTCTGAATGACACCTTTCGCGCTTTGTTGTTCACTGAAGCGGTTTTTCACAAAGGGATGTTCCCGCTGAGTTTTCAGACATAAAATACGCAAACTGGTCTCTCATCATCTTCCTCCGTTTTCACTGTGAACAGACAAAGTAAGTGTCAAGGTGAAGTTTGTCCTTAGTTAAACTTGAATTCCCACTCCATCACATGCACCGTCCCTGTAATAACTCCTGTCAACCCACAGGGGCCAGAGCACAAAACAACCAGTGCCAGGTATCAAAGGTGACACAAGAAAGCAATAAACACCAAAGGGTGCTGCCAAGGCACTGATCAAGGGCTGTGCAGCGCCACAGGAGATATTCCATCATTTGTTGTTTTGATGAGGTCCAAAATCTCCATGTGGGGGGGGGGGGGGGGGGGGGGGTGATGTGTTCACTTTAATGGTGCATTGTGTACGATTTGGTGACATGTACTGGTGAAGTTGCATATTGCATTCATCACCTCACCCCATTCACGCATGCAGGGGAACCTAGTGTAGCTCTCGCTTGTCATTGAAGCCCCAGAATGTTTAGTATGTCCGCTCTGGGCTATTGAAAAAACATGGCGGCCCCCAGTGGTAGGACCCGCTTTTAATGTTAATATACGTTAAAGGCCTTTAATGTAAAAAGCAAGTCAAGTGATTATACATTTATGTAAATGTCTGTATAGAGTTGTTTTTAATCACAGATAGAAATTGACAAAAAATGACCAAAATCTTACACACTGCATCTTTAAAAGCCAAAACTTATGTTCCACAGAAATGTCATACTCATCAAAGGACCAATCACACCCTTGTCCTGACTTGATCCTCTGCTCTTTCCTTTGATTCATCGCCTGGCTATTTATAAAAGACACTTGTGTGGGAGTATGAATGGGCACCTTGGCTTGTGTGTGGGTCTAAGAGCAAAATGCAACGTGTGTTTGTACTGTCACTGAAACGCCGAGGACAAAGGGGAGAGGAGGTGGACAGAGTTAAATAGAGACATATTCACTCTGTCAGCGGTGCATTAGGCACCACTGTGGGACTTATGACACGAGGCTGACAGTGTTGTCATGCTCATTGTCCCGCATGTCATACAGACGTCCGGAAAGAAGGATGATGCATCTTTACTTTCGCTTGTCCCAAAAAGATCAAATACTTGGATTCAGGTGTTGCCATCTGTCAATGATCAATCAGCTAGTAGTCATGGCATCAACTGACTAACTGTGAAACACGACCAACAACAAAGTGGGAGAAAAAACTTTAAAGGTGCAGTGTGTGAGATTTGGTGATATCTAGAGGTGAAGTTGCATGTAGCATCCATCACCTCACCCTCACCTTTTTCAGCAAGCAGGAGAACCTGTGGTAGACTTCAGTCGTCATTAAAACTCAAAGGATGTTTAATATGTCCACTCTGGGCTACTGTAGAAACGTACCGTAGAGAGGACCTGCTCCTAATGTGAATATACAGTAATGGTCTCATTTCAGGGTAATGGGAATGGATTAATACATACAGGTGATTATAAAATCCTGAAAATGTCACGATGTCATTGTTTTGTAATATTTTTGGAAGAGACAAAAATGACCAAAATCTTAGACACTGCATCCTCAAGGTTATTTTTCCAACTGTTCATGACCCACTTTCTTCATACTTAATAAGGATGCAGTGTACCATTCAAACCGTCCATCAAGTCCTCTTGCTTGGCAGTTGATTGGTGGATATCTGAAAGCACACAAACCAACCTTGATGGATGTAAACATGAACTCGTACAGTGTGATACTAAATGGCAGCTGTATGACGATTAAATGTGTATCATCTTACATCTATTTTTAAAGCTTAGTTTAAAGGAGAGATGATACAATATGTGGTGATATTTCAGTATATTATATATAATATATATAATACATATATATAATATATTATATTCGTATATTTCTTTTTCTACAGCAGTTCTAACCACCTGAGGGGTGTCGACATTATATAGGACGAAATCTCATGCATAGAACAAGCACATGGAAAAGACTCTCTGATGCACGCGCTTGAAGGGGGCGGGGGAGGCAGACGGACTGACATCAACACTTAGAGGAGTAGAAGTCATGTGTTTCTTTAAATGACAGAGCTGAACTATTACTTTGCACTCTCAGTCCGCTGGTGGGAGAGTGTTCACGTGAACGAGCACGCTCGTGTCCATGTGCGTGAGTGTGTGTGTGAGTGTGTGTGTGCGGATCGCGGCTCCGCTGTGTAACACACACACACACACACAATTGTCCTTGGGGTCGGCCGTGAGGCTATCTGTAGCCAAACGTTGGCTCTGAGGTCAGCGGTGTGGCGCTTACATGAGGCCATTATGTCTCTTTGTCTCCAAAAACACACTTTCTGCTACTTGTAAATAACAATGCAAGAACACTCTGTGCCCGGACTATCATAACAACCATGTCAGGAAGCACTCAGGCCGTCGTCTTTCCAATAAGAATCCCAGCCTCGTGGCGGCACGGCAGAGCTGATGGTGGCACTGCCTTGTGTACGCCGCCGTGATTCCTCCATCTCAACCGAAGACATCCTGTCTCCGAGTCCTTGTGCTCTCTCTCTCTCTCTCTCTCTCTCTCTCTCTCTCTCTCTCTCTCTCACTCATTCCGCTCTCGACAGCCGCCACATGAGGCCATTATGTCTCTTTGTCTCCAAAAACACACTTTCTGCTACTTGTAAATAACAATGCAAGAACACTCTGTCCCCGGACTATCATAACAACCATGTCAGGAAGCACTCAGACCGTCGTCTTTCCAATAAGAATCCCAGCCTCGTGGCGGCACGGCAGAGCTGATGGTGGCACTGCCTTGTGTACGCCGCCGTGATTCCTCCATCTCAACCTAAGACATCCTGTCTCCGAGTCCTTGTGCTCTCTCTCTCTCTCTCTCTCTCTCTCTCTCTCACTCATTCCGCTCTCGACAGCAGCCGACCTCCACAATTCCCACAACACATATACGTATTTACAATTACGTTTCATCGCAAGAGAATGATGCTGTACTTTCATGTACTAATGACATAAATGCATCCGCTGATCTGTAAAGAGTATAAACTGAATGTTCTCTATCTGTGGTCTCTTGCCTCAGGCCCTTTGAATTTATTTTTATTTTCCTACCCGGTTGTTGTGCTCAGTCAACAGTCAGTGATGAGTATTGATATTTATTCATTTCTTTATTTCTCGATGTTATTTAGAGGGGGTATTACCCTGCCACCTCATCTTTTCCAGTAGCATGAGTTGATCCATTTATCATATTTACAAGAATAGCAAATCTCATTTTTCCATAACCTGCACGCACAGTGGAAAGCACACGGATGAGTCCCAATCAGCACATTGGAGTGTTGTATACTGTGGCTGATTTAACCTATTTTAGCGGGAAAATGAGGTTAAATCACGCTGACAGGCCAGAGTTGGCTCAGCGGGATTTCACAGGGGGAGACCCGGGCTCTGCTTTGAATGTGTTCAGCCTGCTCAGCTTGTCCTGGCTTTTATAGCCTCTTTAAATCAGTGACTTGATGAGAATATCTGAGAAACACACAAATAAAGGAGGGAGGAGGTGATTGTGTATATGCTACTCCACTGTTGACAAGTATGATTTAGAGGTGTTTTATTAAAAAAAAAAAAAAATGAAGGTAATTGTACAGCTGTGAGGATCCTATAAACACATTTCTGTGTTTTTAACTAAACGCCGTGCGTCAGTCAACCTATTGAAGAAACTGACGCAAGCAGGGAAGTTGTCAGTCAGTTGTCTGTGTACTCCCACGCAGCCAGAACAATACCGAACATACGGTACATGTCAGTGTGCTTCATCTTTACATTGTGTCTGCGTACTTTAAACTACATAGTAGTGAAGTGACGCGTTTGGTCATCATCCTAAAATGATGAAGGGGAAGCATGAGGAAGGGAAGTTTCATTCATGGCAGCATTTCAGACTGAAGACTCCTTCTGCAGTAATGGTCATGATAATGATGCCTTATCATTTGTAATCAATGATTTTGCACTGACCAGCTGTGTCATTTCACTCCCTGGTCAATATGGACTGGGCGTTGATATTGAATGTGATTGGATGGCTGACCCCGTGGCCACTCCCTATTCAGGATGGCTCATCAGTGGAGTACGTCGTGGATAAATACGTGCTAGTGATGAAAGGGTCTAATTCAGGGGTGTCAAACATATGGCCTGTGAGCCAGAACCGCGGGAGGAACACCACACCTTTAGTCTTATCCAGATACATGACTTATCTATATCCAAATATATAAATAAAGGATGAAATATTGTTATGCTTGTAGTTTCTAGACCCTTTGTGTCGCTGCAGTGTCCGTCCCTTCAGGTACGACTAATACATTTGAGGAGATGGCCAGTGGAGAACACTTGAGAGAATAATGTGGATCGCGAGTGCTTCAACGGACTGATGGCCTATCGTGAGTTCATTTCATTTCATTTCATGATGATGGGAAATAATGGCACTTTATCTCTTTGTTTTAAATGAAAGAGCAAATCACAGTGCAGAGTGATGGTGAATCTGAGGGGGTCTCAGTAGTTTCTGGAGACACCGTAAGTGCTGCACTATTCACCTCCCTGTGGCAAAAAATGAGCCATCACTCTGCAGTGCATTTCTATAGGAAACCACAGAGGAGTCGTCAACCAAAGAGCCGGGTCTGACAGCAGAACCCAGGGGCCTGAGACTCTCTCACACACACACACACACACACACACACACACACACACACACACACACACACACACACACACACACACACACACACACACACACACACACA
>JAFBJT010094296.1:59153-70687 GCA_016785325.1 Chascanopsetta lugubris
GTGTGTGTGTGTGTGTGTGTGTGTGTGTGTGTGTGTGTGTGTGTGTGTGTGTGCGTGTCACAGGCTCTTTCATCTCCTCAGCCTCTCTCTCCTCTGTCTTTCTACAGATAAGGGGATGATTCTGAAAATGACAGTAATGGTGCAGATCTGAGAAAAATACCTGAGACAGGGGCTTTGGAGGGAGAGAGAGAGAGACAGACAGACAGAAGAGGGAGAGAGAGGAGGGAGAAACATGGCGATGGGATAAAATGTAAAACAGTGACTGGATCTGTGTCTCTGCTTTGACTGGAACTGTCACGTCAACACCGAGTCCACAACTTCAAGGTCTGAGGCATCACCCCCCCTCCCAAACAAAAGGTCTGAGGCACCACCCCCCCCCCCCCCCCCCCCACCCCCGCCTCTGTGTCCACCTGCTGAGCTGCAGCCATGGTTCAACTCTTTCAGCTCCACCGCGCTAATGGTGAAAGTTGTACGGAACATTTCCAAACAAATAAAGCGAGGAACTTCTACGCATGAAATATCATGCCATATATAACGCCGACGCCCCTCCGGCGGTTAGAACTGCTATAGAAAAAGAAATACTGAAATATTCCCACGTATTGTATCATCTCTCTTTTCAACTAAGCTGTAAAAATAGATGTAAGATGATACAAATGTAATTGTCACACAGCTGCCATTTAGTATCATCGCTCATGCACTTAACCCATGAATCCACATGCACCACCTAAAACCATCTCACACCGTTTTTCCAGCTTTGCTGCTGTTGGTGAACGGGTCGAAGCCAAGACGGTGACGAGGACACCGGCATCCCGAGTCTCAAGCCACGACCGATCTGGCGGTGGGTCCTGAACGTGCGAGCGAGCCGTGATGAACCCGGAGACCGAAAAGGACCAAAAACAAAGACGGACTTAAACGTTTCATCATTCACATTTATAATGTGTGTGTTGTTATTGAACATTCTGTGTAACATCTACTGCACGTCTGTCCGTCCTGGGAGTGGATCCCTCCCCTGTGACTCTCCCTCAGGTTACTACCTTTTCTTTTTTTCCCTGTTCACAGGGTTCCCCCCCCCCCCCCCCCGGTAGTTTTTCCTGACCCTTGCTGAGGGTCTCAGGACAGAGGATGTTACCCACCCTGTGAAGCCCTGTGATATAAGACATCCAGGAATCAACTGCCAAGCAAGAGGTGGTTTGAATGGTACACTGCATCCTAATTAAGTATGATGAAGAAAGTGAGTCAAAAACATTTTTGGAAAATTAAAGGTGTAGTGTGCACGATTTTGGTCATTTTTGTTACTTCCAAAAATATTACAAAACAATGACATACTGACATTTTCATGAATTTACCTAAATCACCTAAATGTATGATTTTGTCCCCGTTTTACTCTTAAATCAGGGTATGGTTGATTTACATGAGGCGCTGGTCCTCTCCAGGGGCCCCGCCATGTTTATACAGTAGCACAGTGTGTACCTACCAAAGATCTTATGAGTTGTGAAAACAACTGAAGTCTAGCATAGGTTCTCCTGCATGCTCAGAAGGGTGAGGGTGAGGTGATGGACACAACATGCAACCTCTCCTCTAGGTGTCACCAAATCTTACACACTGCACCTTTAGGACATGCTAAATCTGTAACTCTGTGGTAGAAGTATAGTTACTTAAAGTTCCCACAGGAGCTTTATGCCTACAATGTCCCTAATATTTGGATTATTTGAATTAAAGAACCCCTGCAACAATTTCATTGTCTGATCCATTGTCATTTCATTCATTCATTTTTTGTAATGCAAACTCCTACACGTGTGAGCTGAGATTTAAGGATTAGAGTCAAAACACATCACAAATGGTAAAAAATGGTTACTCAGACAGACTGTTCTCCTTCACATGCATCCTGAACCTTGCGTATACAATATCTGGTCTGTATCTCTATGGATCTTCTCACGACTTGATTCCCACTGGATATTTATTGCACGGTACATATTTATTCAGTCGTACAAACATTCATACAGTGTCGCCGCATTCTCTGCAGCACTTTGGCCTGGATTCAGACGACTTAGTCTGCGCGGAGAGTTGGAGCCAATAAAAGCTGAAAAACATCGACTTTTATCAAAGACACTTCAAAATAGAGAAAAGGCAGCTGGATATGCATAGTGGGTCTTGTTTTTTTTTTTAAAGCCATGAAATGGACTAATCCCAGCTGTGCTGCCTGCGTCACTGCATCACCCACACCTGTGCTGTGTATCTGGTGCAGGAGCTACGGTCCAGGAAAGACATGCGGCCATAAATCAAGCTGAGTACCGAAGTGCCTCTGCAGTATGTGCACGACTAGATGTTCACAAAGAGAAGAATTGGGATGAGAGAAATGAAAAGAAAGTTGGCTGCCATGGCAACAGCAGTAAACACAACGGAGGATTGCACTACACGTCAAATGTGGTATCTGTCTCTTTGAGCTTGATGAAACGGCACAACCGCCACAATCAGAGGGACTCCCTCCCTGGGTCGCCAGTCTTTCCAGCAAACTCCTTACAAAACAACCTCTCATGCTCCTCTCGCCACACTCACAAATGCCTCCCATCTACCAAATGAAGTGGCAATCTATTCCCAATATAACAACAGCGTACTGTCTCTCTGGTCTCAGCGGTTGTAGAGATGCTTGTAAAGGCTCCACCTCCTGCAATGAAGCGGACTGAAATCACATGCACAGCTCATGCTGCCTCTGTCAAGCTTATTCTCTTTGTTCGTCAAAATCAACGCTGACACGCTCACCCAATGATTTGCCCCTTAGCCAGCCAGTCAGAAGCCTTAGGGACATACTGCAACTCCCTGCTCCACCATCAATGCGGAGGCGCCAGAGGGAAATCTGCATCCCTTTACATGCACGTGACGAACAAAAGGGGTGTGGAAGATGTTTTCCCATAATTAAGTGCAGCACAAGCGACGTGAGGATCAACCTCTCACTCCGTTAAATCATAATAAACAATATATGGCATGATTAATGTCAGTTACACATGAGATGAGACAGTGAACAACATGAAAGTCAGACATTTATGTTTGGTATTTCCCTCAAATATTTTCTGTAAATATTGTTAAAGTGCAAGTTCTACCTCTATGTGATTCTACACGTACAGATTAACTGTCTCGTTCGACAGGTTGCCTGCCTGGTGCCCTTAGGTACAACCTGACCTGACCACCGTCGCCACGGTAACAAGAGTACGACCCGAGCGTGACGGTCCTCTTGGTCATGTTTAGGTACCAACGTTGGTTGGTGTAAGACAGTGGGGTTGAAGACTTTTCTCGCCACGGTTGCAAGACTGCGACCCACACAGGAGCGCCATCAGTGAGCGTTACGCTGACCTCCGTTGTCATGGTAACAATAACAAGCGCATAGTTAAAACTGTGGAGGCATGACGGCCCTCTTCTTTGTCTCGGTACCAAATGAGGTGGTGTAAAACAGCGGGGTTGAGGACTTTTGTTGTCATGGTTACAAGGTGATGGTTCAATCTGATACCGTCCCCTTTTTTTGTGCTTGAACCTGTGCTGATTTATCATTGTCACAAAAACACCCCGGTGTATTTTCCTTGAAGAGGAATGAGACAGTGAGCTGCCCGTGGAGAAATAAGACATAAGGACGGGTGGATGACAGAAGCAGCAGCTGGAAATAATGAGCTGATCAAAGGATAGAGGAGAGCGAAATGCCACAGGGGCTGAGAGCCGGGACACGCTCGGCAGTTGGGGGGAATCCCTGCTCTCACAGTGATAGTCAACTGCCTTTGCTGTCATTGGAATCACCTGCAGCCTCTGTTGATACACACCCACCCCCCCCCCTCCTCTGTTTACCCTCATCTGTCCATCATCCTGTCTCCTCTTCGCCTCTGCATCAATTCTCCATCCATCCAATCAGGCAGTATCATCCCATCATTTTCTTTCCCTCTCAGAATCCAAAGCCACCGTGGCCGCTAATCAAATCTGGCAAAACTACACGGAAATCCTTTTAAAATGTCAAACCTGAGGCGGTGGCTGTTTTCCTTGCACTTTCAGTCAGGCTTTCACTGTGTGTTGTCGAATTAGGCTTTTTAATTGGACATCCTTGAATGAATGTTTCACTACATGAAGATGTAATTAATCAATTTGACTTTAATAACAATGACTGTTGTCCCTTGGCAACGTAAAACAATTAGAGTGATACTAATCCTACAGGTCACACGCGTTTGTGTGTTCCGTTCAGTTTTTTCTCTCTTCATCTCTGAGATAATGAGGGTTGCCGATTGGATGACCTGCGGTTTGCAGCCGCTGATGCCGAATTCGAGGGAGGCAGAGGGAGAATCCTCCAAACAATGGCAATCTAAACTATGGGGAGATGACTGTATGACTCCTGGCACGTGTTGTGTTGTTGGAAATTGATTTCGGGGCACAAGAGAGCAAGAGGAAAGACAAAGAAGAAACAAAACAAACTGAATATCAACTATGTGTGTATGTGGGGGGGAACAGACAAAGAGAAACACTGCTGTTCTATTCTTCTCCATTCAGTACACAGCATCCTCATGATTATTCTAATCCGGTCAACCAGATGTGAGAAAAACATTGTCTTAAATGGTGAACTTTCTTATTTTCTTCAGTCTCATGCCAACACAAGATGCTGCCTCCATTGTAATATGAGCAGCATGTTCAAGGTTGCCCGTGCTGACAGCTTTAGACAGAGCTGTATACAGCAGTGGTAAACATCAACTGTTGGAATAAGACAACTCCAAATTGTCTTTTGTTTTAGTGCAAAAAAGCACATTTAAAAACTACTAACATATAGTAAACTAGCTATTTGCAAGACATTATGAATAATAATGTTTTTAAGAAATTATAAATATTTTCTAAAGAAAAATAAGTGCAATTTCAATATTATTAAGTTGATCATTTTCACATTTGCATCACAACTTAAAGACGCAAAGTTGGTCAAGGCTATCAGGGAAAGATGAAATTCATCTCTGTCATTCTCTGGAATGTTTACTCTTTGCAAAGTGGCGGGCCAGTTTTGACCCCTGCTCGAAAATATTTTGCTACCAGTAGCAACATTGCCATTCTGCCATCTGTGACAAAGTGAAAAAGTGCCTTAATTTCTATCAATATTGTGAGTAACTAAACACTCAACTAGTAAATGCACTAATCCATGCATGCTAAGTTATAATATAACTAAAGGTACAGTATGCAGGATTGGGGGATAGGGGGTTAAAGGTTGCCCGTGTGCCAGGGACCAGACATGGTGTATGTACAATATATGGGAGGGGCACAGTCCTCTCATGGCGAACCCTAACCCGCACACAACACAGCAGAGCTAGAGGCCATACTCGAAATCCACTGTCTGCTAAGGCCCAGGGGAAAACAATACATGCATGTGCTCCAGTCACTACTGTTATTTATTCATGTGATATGAGAGTCATTCTCTTCACACGTCTCTTACGTTAATGGGATCTCCCGTTTCTGCAGAAACACGAGGTGTCTTTTCTGGTGGGGAAGTGACTGAAAACAGTGTTCCAGTCACCACTGCAAGTTGAAACCGATGTTATGAAAATGCAGCATCTTTGTCAGAGTGGTCAACTTGAATGCTGCGGAAATGAGCACAAGTACTTTGTTTACCGTGGCTCTATAACAGTCCTCTCTTTTGCGCATTAACTCCAGCACAAGTCAACAACCACATGACAGGTTTGGACCGATGGTATTGTTAGTTGCAGATGGAGTAGCTAATGGAGCGGGCAGGAGCAGTCCCAGTGAGCTGCTACCGCAAATGAAGCCGCGCACCTACTACTCCTTCGCAGCCGTCTCCGCTGAGACCTGTTGTGCAGACTCGACGGTGTGAAATGAAATCGCGCTGCGGTTATCATCTCTCACTGACTTCTTTATTAAAACAATTTAACTTTGTTCACTTACACTTGTTGCCGCTTTGTTTCGTGTCTCTGGAAGTAGCTGCGGCGAGCACGTTTGCTGTGGTTACTTCGATATTGACACATACATCTTGAGAATTGCAGCACGTTATGAGGTCGTTATTTCGACGACTAAAACAGAAACAACCTGCACAGGAATTCATTTTCAAAACCAGTGATATGACTTTGGAACTGATTCCCTCGAAGGAGATTTTCCGCACAAAACCAGAGTGAAAGAAAGAGCAGCGATCCCTGATGTGCCGGCTTCACAATCCGCTTACACTCAGACAGGCTAAGACCCGATATTCTACTTCTCCCCAACATCTCACAAGGATTTCGGAGGCACGCCGAGGCTCTGGACTGCAGCTACAGCGATGTGCCCGGCGACACTATTATGGGATATCGTCTGCAAGAAAATGTGAGGGTCAAAGCGTATTTCACCCATATCAACCTTACACACTGCCATAGATCAGAATCAACACTTGTGTTAATATCTAGCGATTCATTATCTACAGCTCAACCTTTTGAGGAGAAAGGTGGGTAACAGGTCAACAGCATATCACAAAGCCAACATGTAGAGACACAATTTGACACCTTCAGCTAATTTACAGTCTGAAATTAAAGGTGTAGTGGGCACATTTTGCCGTGTAGGACTTCCTACAAGGTTTGTATGTGCAACTGAGCAAATTCAATGGACCAAAGAACCACAAAACAAAATGGGAAATGACTGACAGAGCAGAATCCCAGCAGAGAAACAGTTAAAGGTGCAGTGTGTAAGATTTGGTGACATCTAGTGGTGAAATTGCATGTTATATCCATCACCTCACCCTCATCCTTCTGAGCATGTAGGAAAAACTATGGTAGACTCCAGTTGTCATTCAAACTCAAAACATGTTTAGTATGTCCAATCTGGGCTACTGTAAAACATGGCGGCCGCCATAGACAGGACCCACTCCTGATGTAAATGTACATTAATGGGCTCATTTAAGGTTAACGGGGGAAATAATACATTTAGATGATTATATAGTCATGAAAATGTCAGTCATTGTTTCACAATATGCTTTAGAAATGACAAAAATGACTCAAATCGTACACACTGTACCTTTAAAGATACCTGAGAGGGATTCCTTTTGTCACTTCTATATAAGAAAGTCTTGCATACTATACCTGATAATAATGAATAGTTGAGAGGATGCTGAAGAAACACCATGAGGACACAAGGAACGCTTGCAACTTTCTGCTAATACAGATGAAACAACCTTGTGTTGGTTCCACTACAGAGCAACTTGCTGTGTCCCTGCAGCAAAGGGGGGCAGAGCAAGATGAATACGAAAAATGCAATATAGACACAAGAATATATCAAACAATATCGTACAGCGGCGTAAGCTTGCGCGGAGGATACTGATATCATGATAAACAAGCTCCTTTATCACCATGAATCTCTGCAGCAGGGGCCGAACTCTCTTAGCACAAACAAATCTGTTCTCTTGTGTCCAAAGCATCCACTCATCAAACACCCCCCCCCCCCCACACACACACACACACACACACCTCCCTCCTCCACCTCCTCCTCCTCCATCCATCAAGAAGCTGTTTGATCTCATCCACAGGAGTTCACTTGTCTCTGGTCTTAATCTGTAAAATCTCGAATTAATCTGCAGCATCTTCCTAAATTCACATCCTTCACCTTGACTCTCCTCTGTCACGTCTTCGATCAGCCTGTTATTCACTTTAGGATTCATGCGCTCATTCAACGCAATGAGCTCTGGGAACAAACACAGCCATTTGAGCTTGAGATGATTGATAGAGAACATGATTTCCAACCACTCCCGCAAGTAATGGCTGTTGGTGTTTGTCCAACGCTCCTGAATCACATGTAAAGTGAAATAGGATCGATCTCATTACTCTTTTGCTTCTTTGTCAAGTGGCCGACTGTAGGAAATGTTTTTTCCCGATTTCTCTGTTTTTGTCCTCTTAAATGTCACAGATCCATTTACATTTAGATTACATTTTTGTGTTTTTCTCTTGAGTGATATGCGGCTCTCGAGGTGGCGACCGCGCGATGATGACCGACCGGCCTCAGCTACTTGATAACTCAGGGTTGAGCTGAACATCACACGTTTGGCCTGTCGCTGCACTTCCTGAGGCCGGGGAGCAGACAAGGCCGTTTGACGAGCAAGGATGAAATGCAATCTTCCCTCGAGGGTCAGGTCGTCTCTGGTAGAACTTGGGTAAAACAATGAATTCATGAGCTTGTGTGTGAGAGTTGACAGAGAACGACCCCTGTGTGTTTTTGCTACAGTTGGAATTTTTAAATCGCGATCAAAGACCAAACAAAAAAATACAGTCAGAGCTTGAATGTATTTTCGGACCAAATATTTCTCCCTGATGCATTCATATCGGCGTATGAAGCCATGCTAAATCATTAATGCATTCAATCTTAGCATCTCCTGGTGCACAGCCACAGTTATGAAGAAAGATGTAACAGTGGGTATTCATTTTCTTCAATGAAGCAAAAGAGTTGAGTATTGTGACCTGCCCATGCTTGTGTGGAGTTTTGTAACTTTGTCCTCACCCCCAAACAGGTTTCAACACCATTACTACAAGTTCACAACATTATATGTGCAGTTCAATAAACCAACATCCTCTCTGTAATTTTTACAGTTTGCGAATTGGACTTTCTGGTGGGCCGGTTCCGGGCCATATGTTTGACACCCCATGCCGATATAAGGTATTCTGTCAAACACGGGTCTAATGGACCTTTCAAAGAAAGATCTGTTGTTTTTTTCTACACCGAACTACATTCGCAAACAGAAGATAACTAACAAACACTATATTTGTTGGGACACCAGAAATTCGAGTTGACCCCAATCATCCTGCCTTTGGCTTTGCCTTGGAAGTGAGACGAGAACAGGAAAGTGCTGCCCTTCAGGGCCAGACAGTGACTGACTCTGATCTGCCGGGCAGAAACCTCGCTCAATACAACAATTACTGTCGGCCGCTGAGAGAGGGACGAGACCAAATGCTCCCACTGTCAAGACGCATGATTGAAACCTTTACTGTGAACAGTAAAGAGCAAAAGGTCCAACAGTACAGGAGTGCATCTTTGTACTGAAATGCCAACGAAATACAAAATGTAGGTCTGTGTGGCTCCCTCTTATAGAGATCCATTGCTCTCCCCAAGCTACACTGTGCCAGAGTAAAGATCACATGTGTATATTCAAACATGCTGCAATCAGGCTCGCGCTGCCGTGGCGGTCACATCAGAGGAGTAAATATGTCTCTGCGTAACTAAATGAATTTCATGTACACTCAGTTTAGCAGCTTCAAAGTAGATTCATCTTACAGATGAGGCTCCATAACAACACACTTTATTTGTCTTATTTGCTGTTCGCAGCGCCGAGGAGGGAAAATGCAGAGCAAATCTCAATTCATTACCATGATCAAGGACTTTGTGAACGGGGCTTCTGCGGCTGAATACAGCTCGGTTGTTGATGGTGATGACGATATTGGGTGAAATTGTTTTCTTTCCTTCTTTCGTTCCTCAGTGTGCATGTGGCCTCCAGCCCTGATACGCCATCACCACTAATCAGTGAGAAACATGAATTTTTCAGACGCTGCTCACACACACACACACACACACACACACACACACACACACACACACACACACACACACACGTCATTTTCACGGCAGATATCCATGTGAACACTGTATTCAGGAGGCCCTACACAAAGTCTGTCAGAGGTTTAACATGAGTTTTTGATTCTTTTTTTGTGGGGGGGGGGGGGGGTTAAAGGGGGGTGTTAAAGGTGCAGTGTGTAAGATTTTTGTTGCACTTCTAATGGTAGAACAAATATTAGAAAATAATTACATACTGACATTTTCATGGATTTATAATTAGATAAATGCATTGTTTTTTTCCCCATTACCCTTAAATGAGCCCATTAATGTATATTTACATGAGGAGCTGGTCCTCTCTACAGGGGTCGCTGTGTTTCGTACACACAGCACCTTTAATGCAGCATTCATTGCTTTTGATGCCTATACTCACTGGTGGGACCGGAGACAGTATCCCTACTACAGCTGCATCTGTACTCTTCCATTCTATCAACATTAGCTGATATTTGACTTTGCAGAGATGCAGTGAAAGCCACAACAGGTCACTGCAGCCTACAGGATTTTTTCCCTTCCTAATCACATTAAGCTGTAAATTAGAAAATGACACACTCAAGGTGCAAACAGGGTTTAATCTACCCCCAGGCCAGACATGGGATGAATAATTAATATCCAGGCTGATTTAAAACCTATACTCTGACATATAGTGCAAAAAGTGTGGCTTTAACTCTCGGCCATTCTACCTCTCTTAACATTGACTGGTATCTTATTAGAACCATTGTAATGGTAAATGGTTCATATTTATATGGCGCTTCATCAAGTATCTAAGTCTCAAAGTGCTTTACGGTCCAGGTTACATTCACCCTGTCACACAAACGTCCACACTGTGCGCATCTATTTGTCGCACCTCGGATCTACGGGACAATGTGGGGTTCAGCGTCTTGCCCACGGACACTTCAGCATATGGGATTGGGGAGAGGCGGGAATCGAACTCCCGACCTTCCTGGTCAGAGGACAGCCCCCCTCATCCACAGTAGTTTTAACGGAATGGCGACACGGACGGTTAAAAAGTGTATCCGGTGACCCCGTGTTCAAACAACCTGTGAACGCACCGTGGGTCCGCCGCGCTGTCCGTGGTGCTGAACTGAGCCCGCGCAGGCACAGACCTGATCATCCAGCACCACACCGCGGCGGAACACCGCGACCACATGGATTCGCCTCAGCCTGGAGACTGAGAGATCACGCCACGCCACGCGACATGCAGACGAACTCGGCCGTACTCACACAAAAACTCCGAAGAGCAGAACTCGGATGCCGATCTCCAGCGCCAGCTCGCGCATGGTTTTCCTGCGATCGGGCGGCTGCACGTTCATGGCGCGCCGATTAATCCTCCGGAACAAAAACGGACAGGAGACGTCGGCACTTGTGGACGGTCCTTCACTTTGTATTCCAACCTTGGCACAAGCGGCGCGTTGCACACGAGCGGCTGCGTCCTAGTCACTCATGCGGCGCGTCTCCATCGCGACTCGGCCAGCTGAAGCACTCTTCCCTCCCTCTCTCTCTCTCTCTCTCTCTCTCTCTCTCTCTCTCCTTCCTTCCTTCCTCCCGCTGCGTCCTCTGCCTCTCAAGCACCTCGGGCGATGGTCTTTTTATTATCGCACCTGTGCGCCCTCACTACCTGCTCCTCTGTGGCACCACAGTCTCCCTGCGCCGCGCCATCAATCAATTACTTTAAGTGGCGGAGTGGGCTGGAGTTTTATGTGAGCTGGAGGAGGTCTGTGTGTGTGTGTGTGTGTGTGTGTGTGTGTGTGTGTGTGTGTGTGTGTGTGTGTGTGTGTGTGTGTGTGTGTGTGTGTGTGTGTGTGTGTGTATGTGTGTGTGTGTGTGTGTTTGTGTGTGGAAGGGGGGTGAGAGAGGAAAGTGAGAAGGGAGAGAGTCGTGTAATCCAGTGTGTGAAAGGAGAGAGTATGGAGTCCCCCCCCCCCCCCCCCCCCCCAAAAAAAACATAGGAA
>JAFBJT010094296.1:75126-95951 GCA_016785325.1 Chascanopsetta lugubris
TACAGGTTCGCCCGTTCACCCTCACACAGTCAGCAACAACTGAACCATTGTCATACAGAAAATAGCTCCTTTTTTTGAATTTTTTTTTTTTTTTTTTTTGTGGATTTTTTGGTTTTGTTTATTTTATTTTTTTCATTTTAATTAAAAAAAATCATTTTATTAAATTGTATTTCTATTTTATATAATTTTTTCATTTGAAAGCCCGGAAGTAAGATGGTGGCGTCTGCAAAGTCAGCAGTTCCGACCGTGGCCGAACAAGCTGCCGCTATGCAACTGGGCCAGTGTGCCAAGAACCTGGCCACCTGCCTGGCGGAGCTCAGGACGGCCACTCAGAAGGTACCCAGACACCTGGTGGGTGTTACGCTGAATAGGAAGTGGGCCGCAGAGGTTTTTCAATCTGTGTATCCGTGTGTGTGTGTGTGTGTGTTATTATCGCTTAAAGGCCCACGAGGCGTGTGGCCCTCTGGAGATCGACTCGGCCCTGAAAACAGTCCAGACGCTGAAGAGCGAGCTTCAGGATGCCAAGATGTCCGTCATCGATGCCCAGCTCAAGCCCCTCCCCGGGGAAACGGTCAGCCCGCCCGCCATTGACCTCCGGCCGCGACACGCTGGGCTGAATGAGTCTTAACTGTGCCTGTGATTTCCTGCGGCAGCTGGAGAAGTGCGCTCAGGACTTGGGGAGCACGTCGAAGGCCGTGGGCTCGTCCATGGCTCAGCTGCTCACCTGCGCCGCGCAGGGCAACGAGCACTACACCGGTAAACGACTTGATCCCGCACACAAGCAGCATATTCTCTTTTCCTCCATCTCGTTCTCTTTCATTTGACTTATTATTATTATTATTTTTTTTTTTTTAAACACATCAGCCGTTGTGTCCACATCCGTGTTCATTCTGAATGTCCGCCGTCGGCCTTGATGAACTGAAGTTGCGATGGTATGCGCGTGCAGTCTGGTGCAGTATGGTATGATGGCTCATACTGCCGTGTGATTGGTTGCATTAGGACTGGATGAGCACTGATCTATGACCTATTGTAGCCTTTTCAAACGCAGCCTCTGCTCTAAGTGAAGCTGTGAGGAAAGTGAAACCTCCTTCACTAATACTTTGTTTCCCTTCGAATCCGCCGAGACTCGGCCATTTTACTTTCAATTCTGCCGTAATTGAAGATCTCGGGGGGAGACGAGATGAAGACAGATAGAGAATAACATTTCCCAACAATGGCAGCTCCCGCGCAACACTTCAGTCTGCGGCCCAGGGTGCCGCTCACTGCTCATTCATTTTATTTTCACTACATTTAACATTCCATCAGCAAATGGCTCCACTTGGCCAGCCAATGCAATTTGATGCAATTTGCCTCCGCCACCCCCCCACCCCCCGCCTCCCTCTCCCTCTCCCTCCCCTCCCCTGCTCTCTGTGTGTACGATAATTTAAGGGCACCTCCCCCGCGAGGGCCCATCTTTATTATATTAACTTATTTATTGAAAGAATGAGGGCATTTGGGCCGTGAGTTCTCTCTCAGCGTGGTTGCGCCGAAGCTCCCGCCGACTCATTTTCAACAATGCTATTACAATTAGAGAGAGAGGACAGGAAGCACACGCTGCTCTCAGTTTGTGCTCCTTAACCAGGAAGGCTGCAAAGGTAATGAGATTGGAATGAAGGAGTTTATCGCCGTGTCACTTTCGATTTCTGCAGATACAAGATTACTTATTGTACATTTATGAGACAGGGAACAGTGTGTGTGTGTGTGTGTGTGTGTGTGTGTGTGTATATATATATTACTACAGCTGTTGTTTCCAAAGCCTCCACAGTACATCACGTGTAGTGCAACAGAGTCTAGAGCTCGCTAGACGAGGGGCGGCCGAGCTGAGGCCCGGGGGGCCGACTGCGGCCCACGGTCCCTTTTCTACTGGCC
Organism: Chascanopsetta lugubris; assembly: GCA_016785325.1. Taxonomy (NCBI): domain Eukaryota; kingdom Metazoa; phylum Chordata; class Actinopteri; order Pleuronectiformes; family Bothidae; genus Chascanopsetta; species Chascanopsetta lugubris. The sequence goes on from JAFBJT010094296.1 coordinate 77,035, forward strand.
CGCAGCAAGTGTTGAAATTATAATGGAATGTGGCCCACGCGTGAAACCTGCGCTCCCTAGTTTTAACACTAGGTGGTGCTACAGCTTCTTGGAAGGCCGTCCTGCCCAGGTTTCAAAGTCAAATCCGCACCATGTCAGACCGAGTGGGCGTGGCCACGACATAAAGGCGCTGAACAAACTCCATACCACATCTGAAAGGATTTAAATATCTCCGACTGGCTCTTTTTTTAAATTTTATTGATTGATTTATTTTTAGACCGAAGACGACGTTAACATGGGAAAATGTTGACATCGGCAATTCTGGCAATACGGGCTGACGCTCAGGAACAGATGCGGGAGGACAGTGGTGGAAATACCATATTTGCATTTCCTCTGTGGTATTAATGTATCTTGTCAAGCTTCCTGCTGTTTGTCTCGCTTGCCTGCGCCCCCTGCTGTCTCAGCGACGCCACAGCAGCAGATCTACACACCTAGATGTGGTAGATCCGGCTGCATCACACACGTCTATCACCGCGGCGCCCGCCTCGACCCGGTCATGCGCGGAATCACCGCAGGATCCCCCTTTCACCATCACGTGCCGGTGGTTGTTTGCAGGTGTGGCCGCCAGAGAGACGGCGCAGGCCTTAAGGACGCTGGCCCAAGCGGCCAGAGGCGTGGCGGCCAGCACCAAGGAGCCTCAGGCGGCCGCCGCCATGCTGGACTCGGCCCAGTGCGTCATGGAGGGCTCGGCCATGTTGATCCACGAAGCCCACCAGGCCCTGGTTCACCCCGGAGACGCCGAGAGTCAGCAGAGGCTGGCGCAGGTAGGAACCAAAAATTAAAAAAAAAACATTCTTCCCTCCACAGCAATCATCCGCTCTAAGCCCTGCTATTTTCTCTCTCTCCGCCTGGTTCCCCCCTCGCAGAGGTGTCGCGGAGTGGAAAATAAATAAATAAATAAATAAATAATAAACGGCTCATTCCCCAGCAGCCCCTCGGAGGATAAACATATTGTTTGGCACATATCTGTGACAGCGGCATAAATTAGTGTCACAGATAACTGTGCACCAGCGTCGGCTCAATTTGTATTTGTGTGTGTGTGTGTGTGTCTCTCTCTCTCTCTCTCTCTCTCTCTCTCTCTCTCTCTCTCTCTCTCTCTCTCTCTCTCGCTCTCGCTCGCCGCTTTCATCTGGGGCTTTGCAATTTGTCGCACATTGTGAGAATGACTAATGGACGATGCATTGACAGGCTGTTATGTTGTTCTGTGTGTGTTTTCTGTGTGTGTTTTCTGTGTGTGTGTGTGTGTGTGTGTGTGTGTGTGTGTGTGTGTTTCAGGTGGCCAAAGCCGTGTCGCACTCCCTGAATAACTGTGTGAACTGCCTGCCGGGGCAGAAGGACGTGGACATGGCCCTCAGGAGCATCGGAGAGGCCAGCAAGAAGCTGCTGGTGGACATGGTACGTCCTCATTGATTCATCTCCATTGATGTAGTCGTTATTCCTCCGCGATGGCGGGCGTGGCCGCAGGCGTCCTGGCGTCAGGTCGTCCGTCTGTCCGACGGGAAGAATTCCCCGGAGTGACTTCTCGTCCGCGCTTAGATTTCAGGGGTCGGAGGTCAAACGGCCCTCGTTAACGCTCTGTCGCAGTCCGTCCAACAGGTGAATCGGCTCTGTATGGGTCACAGGTCAAAGGTCACAGACGCGCGAGTCAATACCGGTGTGTTATTCCAGCAACGTTCACGGAAAACCCACGACAGCCGTCACTCGGACTTGAAGACGACCTACATTATAATTCTGGGGTTAAAGGTCGAGGTGACTGTGACCTCACAGAATGTGCCTTAGAGGTGAAGTCTGTCTTTAGGGGTCATCTGTGGTTCAGCGGCGCAGTTTGAGAATGATATTACAGCGGCCAAAAAAATCCAATTAAGAAAAAAATAAGAATTGTTTTATTTGAGTTGATTTTTTGCCATGTTGCTCCACCACGTTTTTACAGTCACTTAAATTTTATTATTATTATTATTATTATTATTATTATGTTACTATTGAGCAAAGTCATCTACAGCTTCACCTCTAGGTGGCATTTAAACCCTACACACTGCACCTTTAAGTGATTCGATTTTGATCTTCATAAATCTGCGGAGAAAAGATATATATATATATACATATATATAATTGTACTTCTACCCCCGGGCAGTAAATTCATGTTCACGTGTGTACCGTTTGCGATATCGCCCCGTAGTTGCTCGGGGTATTTCCATCTTTCCGTGAATGATGGAGTCCCGCTGTTTGCCCTAATGCCTGTCTTGTCTTTGAAGCTGCCCCCCTGCAGTAAGACATTCCAGGAGGCCCAGACTGATCTGAACCACACGGCGGCCGAGCTCAACCACTCGGCGGGCGAGGTCGTCCACTCCTCCCGCGGAACCAGCGGCCAGCTGGCCGCCGCCTCGGGCAAGTTCAGCCAGGACTTTGATGAGTTCCTTGATGCCGGCATCGAGATGGCAGGACACACCCAGGTAGGTTTTACCACCATGTGCTGTAACACCCCCCCCCACCCCCCCTTTATTCACAAGAAGCCCCCTTCTTCCAATGCTTCTCACCTGCCACTTCCAGCTTCAAGGCCCAGAGGTCCACCTTGCATTTTGGTGTCACTTAAGCAGCGAAGACACTTATGCTAATGAGATCTTTGACTTTAATTCACTTAGGTCACTGATTGTCCCCGTGAGCGCTTAACGCAGCCGGAGGTAATGAGATCTTGTGAGGTTCTTGTTCCGGCTATTTTGCTCATTAATTTGTGCAAGATCATGGGGGATTGGAGTTGATGGAGCATGGCGCCAACGCTTTCCTGCTCCTGGAGGAGGATGGGCTCAGGTTGGGAGGGAGGGAGGGGGAGGGGGGGCGGGATTTCCAAAATTGCATGTGTCTATTTTTGTTTTTGTTTTTGTTTGTTTTGCAGAGCAAAGACGACCAGATCAAAGTCATCGGCAACCTGAAGAACATCTCCATGGCGTCCAGTAAGCTGCTGCTGGCGGCCAAGTCGCTGTCTGTGGATCCAGGTGCAGCCAACGCCAAGAATCTCCTGGCGGTGGCGGCCAGGTGCGACCAACAGCTCCCGACGTGTGTCCGCTAAGCGCCCCCATTGCCCCAATAACCGCCCCCATTGCCCGTAATCGAGATGGTGCCGCGTTTGCCGCCGCCATCGGCCGTCTTGCCGCCAATCCCAATCCCAGCTCCGGCTTTTCACAGAAGAAAAAAAAAATCAAAATACCAGACCTTAAATGTCACAGAACTGCCTCTCGGTGGCGATGGCACCGCTGAGCGGCGTGCGCCCGGCGCTCGCTGCGGGGAGAGCGTATCCTCCCCCTGGTGGAGAGAAGCCAAGCAGCTGGTCCCGCGGGGGCTTTCTTCGGGCCTGACTGACTTCTCTCTGTCTAATTAGGAAGATGGAAGCCTGGGATAGAGCCTGTCTGTGCGCAGCGGGGCTGAGCGCGAACCCCCGAGACCGCCCGCGCTCTCCTGCCTCAGCCAATCGCGGCGCAGGGGCCGGCGGTGCCGCCAGTTTGAGGAAGGCGGGAAGCACGCGTGTGTGCGAACGTGAGGGAGGGGGGGGAAGGTTGTGCGTGCGTGAAGGGGGGGGGGCGGGGGAGGAGGGGGAGTTAGTGCGTATGGGGACACATGTGAGAGCTAAACAGCATTGTGTGTGTGTGTGTGTGTGTGTGTGTTTCAGGGCGGTGACAGAGAGCATTAACCAGCTGATCACGCTCTGTACCCAGCAAGCAGCGGGACAAAAGGAGTGTGACAACGCCTTGAGGGAGTTGGAGGTAGCTGTCACACACACACACACACACACACACACACACACACACACACACGTGCACACACACAATTCTCGCATGTACTGTGCCACATACAGTCCCTACATGTTCTGTGCGACATGTGCACAAACTTCACGTACACTGAAACACACGTGCAAAGTACTTACTTTTAATCTCTCATACCCACATCACGTCCTCACATATGCTCCACACACACACACACACACACACACACACACATGCACACACACACCATATACACACAGTGTGTATACTGTACAATATCAACTATACTGTATAACACAAACACACATCGAATCCTTGCATGGGCTGTAACACACACACACACACACACACATGCACACACACTCACGGCCCTCTTATTTCCCTATATACTGTACCAAATCTACACATCAAGTCCTCACAATGCTCACACACACACACACACACACACACACTCACACACACACACACTCATACCAGCCCTCTCCTCAGGAGTGTGTTGTGTCCTCTTTGCTTTGCCGTATCTTTCACATCCGCACGACTAAATTCATGCTCTCACACTCGCGTTCTGTCTCCTTTGCGTTTCGCTGATCGATCGACAGATATATGAACACATGTCACGACCTATATGAACTGCATCAGCGCCCCTGGCTGGTTGCACGGGAGGAATTTGCAGACGGAGGCCCGGGTTCACTTAAGCTCGAGTAACTGAGAGCGACAACAGCGCTGCGCGCGACCCAAAGCCTCCATCACGGGGATTTATTGTGGCGGCGGCGAATCACAATCAGCCGGATTGACATTTATAGTGTTTGCCTTTCCCCAAATGCAATTTCCATCGCTGATGAACGTCTGGTGGCGCCATTGTTCACCAGCGTGTTCATCTTCGTCATCTCTGCGCACACAGGCCGTCAGGGGGCTCCTCGACAATCCCAACGAGCCCGTCAGCGAACTCTCCTACTTCGACTGCATCGAGAGCGTCATGGAGAACTCAAAGGTAGAGGCTTTGGAAGGGACTGCGGCGCCGTGTGGCCCTTCAGCTGTCACAGATGAAAGCGTGTATATATGCAATCTTTGGCGTTTTATCATCTCCCCCCCCCCCCCCCTCCCCCTCCCCCCCCCCCCCCCCCCCCCCCAAACGCCTCAGGTCCTGGGGGAGTCGATGGCAGGGATTTCTCAGCACTGCAAGACGGGGGATGTGGTGGCCTTCGGGGAGAGCGTGGGCGTGGCCTCCAAAGCGCTGTGTGGGCTGACGGAGGCGGGGGGACAGGTGAGGCCGACCTCCCCGGCGGTTTAGCCTGTGTGTGATGTTTCTGCATCATCATCATCATCATCATCATCATCATCATCATCATCATCATCATCAGCAGGATGTGATAGTTGTTTTGTGTTTCCATGGCAACTTAAATGGCACAGGAAGAGCTGGGGCTGCTGGGAGAAGCGTGATGACGTCGCCCTAAATGCGGTGGAACATTCACGTCATCATTAATCCAACTTCACGAGCTGTTCAGGGTTTAGAAGCTGGGGAGTGGAAAACATGAGCAGCGTTTATTTTTCATTTTTAAGAAATTCAATCTCATCCGATTTGGTGCATGTCGCATGGAGGTTGCATTTTTATGGCCCCGCCCACTTTACAGTCCCACAGAGGATCTCCTCCTTGCTCCGCCTCCATAGTCTCTCCGGAAATGACCTCCAGACGACCTCCAGACACCCTCACCACTAGTTGCCACTAAATCCTACAAACTAGTATTTCAAAGTACACAGAAGAACCCGAGTTCTATCCCATGCCGCTCATCCCCCCCATTGAGACCGGGTGGCGGGGGCTACAGCTCCAGTAGAGGGCGGCAAACTCCATCTACCCACCCTCGCGGCATCGCGCCGGACCCCATTAGACACAAGTCCATGGGGTTCCATGGGGGTTCAATTACGTGCCCAAGGGCACCTCAGCATTCAGGGCGCTCTGGTCCGAGGACGACCCCTCTGAGCCCTGAGGCGCAGCCGGACCCTCGTAGTCACATCCAGTTTCATTGGACCATTCATCCTCAGCCACAAACGTCTGGCTCAGTGAAGCCGGAGGATCTCAGGTCCACTTGGCGCCACAGGTCCTGCTTTCATTGGGGGGCTTTTACAGACCCCCAGGCTGTAAAACCACATCATCATCACCAGCTCCGCCCGAGATCCACTGGGCTTGTGTGGAGGTGACTCTGATTCCCTGCTGCTCCCAAGTGTGTTCCGTATTGGCCTCATCCGTCAGTCCATCCGCTTGGTCTTAAGTAATCTACAGATTTCAATATATTAGTTTTAAGAGGACCTGCTCAGGATTTAAAAAAAATACACACATGGGTTCTGAAAGTAACAACACTTTACTTATCCTTCCATCTCGTTTCTGCTGCATTGTACAAACACCTAGAAGAAATGTTCTGATAGCTGAATCATTTTATAGCATTTTAAATTCTTTATCAAAAAATTCAGTTGCTGCTGGGGGAAATCTTGACCTCTATTTTTTGTTTCAGTTTGGTTTCCAGGTCAGTCATCTGTCACGACTTTCTATGGGGGGGGGTGGGGGGGGGGGGCTCGGAAACCTTCGGCAGTGACAAGGTTATCACATGACAGCAGTTCAGCTGGTGTGCACTGGCTCGCGCCAAGTGAGTGACACACCTCTCACGTCTGATCGACCTGCACTATGTGTTTACAACCAAACACTGGGCGCGCTGCCTGCTTTCGCCCGTGCAAGATGTTTGTCTTTCATTTTCCACCTCGACTCTCAGGTTTTAATCTCTGCATCAGTTATAGATCAGAGACAGACACGTGTCATGGAAAATGGAAGCAAAGCGACAGCAGGCAGACGAGCGGGAGGATCTATTAAAACCACAGCCACAGCTTATGCTTCCGTGACGTCCCATTGACCTTGAAATGCAGGGGCTATTAAAAAATCCTCACGGTAAATGCTGGGGTTATTATGCCCGGCCGCCGCCACCAAAAGTCTGCGAATGGCATAATCAGGACATTATGTTAATCTAATGGAGGTTCACCGGCGAGGAGTGACGCTAAGCCCTACCCTCCGTCGCCCCTACCTGGGCTGCACGGGGGCAGCCATGCGTGCGGTAAGTGAATGATAGATGTTGATTGAAGGTCATTACTTAGCACCCCGCTGAACTCCTGACCCTGACGCCGAGGGGGGTGAAAGCCCCCTGACGCAAGGTCGAGCGGGGGGGGCTGGTGGCACGTAGCTGCATATAGCCACGCATTCACCGGCGGGTTCACACACACACACACACACACACACAACAATACTCACACAATGGCCACGGACCAAAGAGGATTCAATATCATATGCCATAATCGGCCTCTAAGCCTGAACAGAGGGGGTCTCTGTGATAGATAGAGCTTAGAGGCCTTCAATCCCATTCTATCTGCTTATAATTCCTGTGCTCATAACTTTTAGGACTTAAAACAAGCTTAGGTCAGGTTGAGGACAACCCTTACATGACCCTATGGTGCTTTATCAGAGCGGATCAAATCTCCAGCTGAGGTGAATTCGTCTGCTTTAGCGCCTTCATTCATCGGAGTGGAGCTTGTGACCGCACGCGCGCCCGCGCTTACTACGTAAACACACACGCACAGATTCATTTACAAAATAAACCCCACCGCATCATCTCCCGGGAGAAGCAAGTGGAACAAAACGGCGGCGGGGAGGAAAAAGCTGAAAATTGGATCACAACATCTCCCCCCCCCCAACCCCCACCCGTACCCTCGAAGCTCGCTTCACGTGAGACAGCGGGGGCTCCCTTTATACATCTAAGGGATGAGCTAATCCGACGGTGGACCCCCCTGAGAGGAAGAGGGGTGGGTGGTGGTGGTGGGGGGGGGTATGTTCTTCCTAGGGGAGGAGGTAAATAGAGAGAGCGTGAGACAAACACCATCAGAAGACAAATGGGAAAGATGAGGGAGGAATCTCATAGCCGGCTGATTAAGGGCCCTCAGTGCCTTTTAGGAACAGCCATGTATTTAGGAAGTGTGTATTCTGTTGTTGCCCTCTCCATTGGAGGGCATCAGGTAATTTCTCTTTGGTAAATAGACAGGCTGGCTCGCCCTCACACACACACACACACATGCACACACACACACACAGACTTATACATACATATATATATATATATATATGTGCAGGAGGCAATAAAAGGCCTGGGCAGCTATATGGTACAGTAACAGCTCACTCCACTCCACTGGGACCCCGGTGTTACCTTATTGTAGAGAAAGAAAGGGTGGTGGGGTTTGTTGCTTGTTTTCCATTATGCAGCGACCTAAACAAATCGCTCGCTATACATGTTCCACCGCTGCGCGGGATACAAACAAAGCCGGAACTCGGCGTAAATAAATGAAAAGGTACAGCTGCATAAATAGCCAAGGACAAGGGCACGTGAGAGGTGGTTATGAAAGATGTATCCGAGACGTCTGTGGTGCTTTGTTGTCATGCATTTATATGACTTGCGCCCTGAGTGTAAACACAGTGTCAGTCTCAAATGTTCCGTGAAGACATGTTTGTCTTGCGGACTCAATTTCCTTCAACTGAAAGAATGTAAATCCCCTATCAATATCCACAGTGCCTCTCTAAAACCAGTCATAATATCACACACTAGTGAGTCTGTATTCTGAAGTCAAGGTGTGGCACATGTCCAGTCCACCAACATGGAGGAGGCTGGTTCATAATATATCCTGGGAAGGAGGCTAAAAGTATTTTTACTCTATTTTTGGAGCAGATATTGTCCACCATGTGTATAACCGTTCAATAGAAACATCACAGAGATGGAAAGATGATTGATTTCATTTTGCCGGTTCAATGTGTAATATCTAATCATTTGTTCATGCAGGCCCAGCACACGAGTGACCACAGCTTCTATGGTCAGGAGTGTGTGTGCAGAACACACTGGACCACAATTTAATTTTAAAATCACACACAGTGACCCTCGATCGTCACTTCAACGAAAAAATAAAAACATTTATTTAATTTTGTTCGCTCCGAAATGAGCAGTTTATTAACGACCCCACGTGGGAGGAATGCTAATCAGCAATTTATTGTGGATAGACTTCACCTCTTTCTGTACATATCATTTGAATAAAGCATGCAGTCCCTCTCTCTCGCCTTCCTCTAACCGACAAACAGGAAAGGCTCTAATCCTGACCAAGAAGAACATATGCTGAGAGGTGAGTGTGGGGGAGGAGAGAGCGTGGGGATTGGGGGGGGGGGGGGGGGGGGGGGGGGGGGGGGGGGGGGGGGGGGGGGGGGGGGGGGGGGGGGGGGGGGGGGGGGGGGTAAGGTATAAGAAATGTCAGCGAGGGTATAGAGGAGAAGGTGAGATATACTGTGGGTGGAGGAGGAACAAGGGGAGTGTGGAAAAAGCAGATTAGAAGGGGAAGGAAAAAATGAGCAGTAAGCAAAAGCACAGGGGGATGAATGAAAACATGAGCTGGGGGAGAGGGAGAGGGAGAGAGAGAGAGAGAGAGAGAGAGAGAGAGAGAGGGAAGAAATAGAGGAGGCGGAGGTGGAGGAGGTGAACTCATTAAGGGCTTATGCTGCGGGGGGATAAGGCCGAGCAGAACCCTGGGTGAGACAGGGTTAACTCCCCCCCCCCCCCCCCCCCGCCCCCGCCGGCCCCCGCCGGCCCCAGAGATCTGGACCTCACACTCTGCTCCGCACTCGTACTAAATCTATTGAACCTAACAAGATTCCAGGTGATTTCCCTTCCACTTCACTCTCACCCCCGATATGTTGTGACTGATTGATAAAGACAGGGTCGCCTCCGTTGCCGCTGACGGCGTGGCCCAGTCGGGGTCGGTGCTAAGCGTATAGACCCCCGCATCGATTTAGATACAAATGAAATGTTCAATGATTTGCTTCCCAGCTGATTAACACTGCAGTGACATGTGTACGGACTGTCTTTAACCACATCTTCATACTTTGCTCGGGAATCTGAACCCCACTGGAAACCCCATTAGAGTTACATACTATGTGAAGAATTCAAGCAGCGAACCCAACCAATGCAACACAAACCAGAACCAAAAATCTAAATTCCTGTCTTAACACAATTTAGAACAACGGGTTACAGGGGACTCTTAACAGTCTTGCATTGTGTATTCACTGTGGATGCATATCGAAACGTCCGTTTGTGCACGTTTGAGTCCACTATGGGAACCTCAGAGCATGAATAAATGTGCTACAATCCAGGATGCTTCGAGACGCTTTCTTTTATTTTGAAAGGGTTGAAAAGCAAAACTAAAAACAGCTACCCAGAAACGTGACGTCCACAAAGGTGAGATGCTAACGTTAGCCACTATTTACAAATCACAACCACTCGTGTGCGCGTGACTCAACCTTCACAAACGACAATACCAGTCAATGAGATCCGGGATGTCCACGTTTCCATTTCTGGACTTAATGAACCAGTGTTGCTCAAACTACCACAGTCTCACGTGTCTGCCCTTTTAAAGTTTGATGTGGGTTCACGTGGTCAATTCACGATTTGAATTCCGTAAATGATTCCTTTGTATTTGTGTTGTTTAGTGAATAAAACCTTCTTTTTTATCTGCCTTTTGTGGAAATCCTCCAGGCGAGGAAGCAAAGAAATGTCTCTCCCTCTGTTTGGGTCATGTGTCGAATGACACTGGCTCGTGTTTGTGCACTGCTCGTTTCTCTCGTCCGTCATTCCAAGTCTTTTTGTTCACTACTACTACTTGAACACGTTTGTTTTCCCCTTCTCCGACCATCAGACTGTCCAGACAATGTGCTCTTTACTACATGTTGACACTGCACCTTGCTCTAACCATAAATGGACACCTGCCTGGAGAGAGAGAGAGGGAGAGAGAGGTAGAGAGGTAGAGAGAGAGAGAGAGAGAAAGAGAGAGACGGATAGACAGACATAGCGAGAGGGACAGAAAAGGTTGAGCAAAAAGCAAAACGAGGGGGGGGGGAGGGAGAGGCGTGGTTGCTGCCGGCGCCTAGGCCTGGTCACTGTCTTCTGTTGATCTTGGTTGTAGTAATATTTGGTTTAAAAGCTAATAGCTCACTGCCTGCAAACGTCAGGCGGCTGCGGAGGAGTGCCCTGCAGTGCCGAGGCGGAAAAAACGTTGGGCCTGAACGTGAGAATGCAGCGGGCGCACACCGAGATCGAGACCCGGTAACACACACACACACGTGCGCCCATGGCGGAGGCTGCAAGTTGGAAACGGCGCGCGGTATTTGCTTTCCATAAAGATAGCAGAGGGCAAATAACATTACGGGCGAGCTTGTGATCGCAAGAGGAAATGCAACATGACAGATGGTTGCCCTGGCTGGATAAATTCAATTGTGCCATAAATGCTTTTTATTGGCTCTAAGTATCCACGCAGAGCCGCACTGCATCTTCAGCACAACGCACCATGCGAATAAACACATCCCCAAAAACAATTCAAGCGCGCCGCTTCCACTTCCTACTGCACCGGCGTCCGAAAGCATTCTGTTCCTCCTGAATTGCTCATCTCCTCTGAGGAGTGGGAGGGCTGCTTGGCCTAGATTTGTCTGCCCTGGATACACTTGGGGGGGCTTTAATGGGAACATAATGATATCAGTGCAGATTTACCTGGGCACAGTCCTGCAGATAAATGGGTCAGAGGGATGAAAAGGGATGATGGAGCGACTCGGCGGGAAGGGGAGTCGGCCGGGAGATGCACCGGGGGTTTGAGGTGGGAGCGTGGGGAGGGAAGTTAAGTCTCTCGGGGTCGTTTGTTGTGCCGAGTGTGTCTGTGGAGTCGTACCTGTGCGTCCAGGGTGCACACGGGTGACGCTCAGCTCTGCAGTCTCACAGCACAAAGATTCCGGGCTCAAAGCGATGATTCCTGCTTCCTCCTGCAGGCCAAAGACATAAAGATCAGGGTTAGGGTAATTGAATGGATGGATGGATGGATGGATGGATGGATGGATGGATGGATGGATACCCGATCCCCAATTGGAGTGGCTCATTTTGCTGCTAAATGGGCCATCCACTTATCGTAATCACTACTATAGCACAGTTTTAGTACAATCATTCTTTCCAGTATCCTAAATTAATTCATTTTTCTCCTGATGCATACTTTGCTTTGGCTTCTTCACAATAAAAGCCTCTTTGTTTCGCAAGCGATGCTCTCGATATGAAGCTGGAAGAGGAGGAAGAGGTCATATTCGTTTTGATACTTGCAAACGACTGAAGGGGGTAAATGAAATACATTCAGGTTGAATTATACGCATCCATGATTCCATATGAGGGAACGGCCAACTTCATAACGAAGAGGTTTTAATAAAATAAGAAGCAAATGCTAAGCAAAAAAGGTGCTATGATTGACGGGATTAGAAATGAATTTAGCTCTGGTGAAAATGAGGGTTTGCACTGTATTTTACTTTATGTGAACCAAACATTGAATTCCTGGGATAAGGGAATTGCACACTAATTATCAAATGACTGCTGTTGATGGAGTGAATAGGAAAACACAAGTATACGCACAGACTCAACATAAATGATGAATGGATCACGTAAGTGAACGACACGTGAAAACATACAGGAAGGCGTGTAGCACATGAACAACAAAGACAAAGACCCACGAGCTATTGTCCCATTCATTAGTGACGTGAAACAAAGACATTTGACTGGAATTATTTCAGGTTTCCTCCGATCAATCCCCACTTTGATCTGGGTGACAGATATAGCGGCGCGCAGGGCGTGGCTTCACAGAGCGGATGCTTTACGCAACACAATCACCGCCTCAGACGTGTCAGCGTGCCTGTGAAAGCAGCCGGTCCATCTGTGCTTGGCCTACTTTTCTCCGGTGTTGGTTCCATTCCAGACCCTATTCTCGAAGGGGACAGACAGGGACGCACCGTGTGTCTCGCTGCGGGATAAATATAGCGGGTGACATTCACAAAGCTTGTCGTTTGGCGAGTCCATTCACTCTGGCAGGTGCGGGACACTCAGGTGGTGGTGGCGGTGGTGTAGAAAATGCCAGCTTGCGTGAGCAAAGTGTCCGTTTTAAGTGAGGCTGGGTTGCGTAATAGACACAGATGGACTCAGCCAGATCACATACGTGAGCATGCACGCACACACACACACACACACACACACACACACACATGGACACATGGTCGCAAACATGTAAAGGTATGGGGCTCCCTCAGGGTCAAGGGAAAACACAAGCATTCTCAAACCACAGAACAGGTCTCACCCACAGCTCCAAGGTGTCAACTTAATTTAACTGTGTGTGTGTGTGTGTGTGTGTGTGTGTGTGTGTGTGTGTGTGTAATCCTTTTCAATATCTCTTTCGTGGCTTAAACACTGATCTCGTCAAGACCAGCAGACCTCACGGGGACCAAAAGCTAAAAGCCATGTGTGAGAACATGATTGTTGAGGATAAGGTTTTGGCGACATTGAATGGAGGTCAACGCTAAGTCCTTATAAGGATAGCTGTCCATACATGCATGCATGCATGCATGCTTGTGTGTGTTTTTAGGACCATTTCCAGTATAAGCGCTGACCCTGTCAGGGCCAGCAGACCACATGGAGACCAAAGCCTGATGCTAATGAGGCTAAACGTCATTTCTGTTTAAGGTTAGCCGCACGTTTGAGTTGAAAGTCAATGAAGAGTCCTATAATAAGGGCACTGCGGCGGTGCAGCGCTACGTGTCTGGGCTAATTTGGCACGACATGACAGGGAAACCTTTACGCCCCCAAATTTACGAGGAAGCCGGCGGGATCATTAATGACTTGTGTGTGTTTGTAAGTGTGTGTGTGTGTGTGTGTGTGTGCACCCGCTGAGGGGGTATGTACAAATAAAAGACACCTGATAGGAGAAGTAAATGAGAGCCACTGAGAGGCGGAGAAAGGAGGGTGGGGCTGCGGCGAGTGGCTCCAAAGGCCAGGCGTGACGCACATTAACGAGCCGCCGCGCTGGATGACTGAGCGCACTTGCTGAACTTGCAGAGGATGACTGGAAAAATGCATGTCAGATTTTTACTGTCTTGTGAACACATTTCTCAAAAGGTAGAGATTCGTGTAAGTGAGCTCCGCCCCCCCCCCGCCCCAAGCTGTTTACATAATGGATGCGTCCTCCTGCCATGATTACGTTTCAAAAGCTGTTGTTTGCTGTATAAAGTCCGGATTTCCCTCAAAACTCCCGCGAGGAGAGTCGATAAAGAGGTGAAGTATTCATTTTGGAGCACATGCACCGGTTTCACCTTACTATTATGTAAATGCAGGGCAACTTGAAATAAGCTTGGCAACAATTCAGCTTCCCTTCACTCACTGGGGTTATTGGCTGCACCCCGGGGATTTCATAAAACAGCGTGTAAATCTAAATACTGATCCCACTTGTCAGCAGCCACATAAATCTTTGTGAGGACCTGTCCTTTCTGTGAGCTTGACACGTGTAAGTGAGCTCCGCCTCCCCCCCCCCCCCCCGCCCCAAGCTGTTTACATAATGGATGCGTCCTCCTGCCATGATTACGTTTCAAAAGCTGTTGTTTGCTGTATAAAGTCCGGATCTCCCTCAAAATTCCCGCGAGGAGAGTCGATAAAGAGGTGAAGTATTCATTTTGGAGCACATGCACCGGTTTCACCTTACTATTATGTAAATGCAGGGCAACTTGAAATAAGCTTGGCAACAATTCAGCTTCCCTTCACTCACTGGGGTTATTGGCTGCACCCCGGGGATTTCATAAAACAGCGTGTAAATCTAAATACTGATCCCACTTGTCAGCAGCCACATAAATCTTTGTGAGGACCTGTCCTTTCTGTGAGCTTGACACATTTAATACGACTATTTCACAGCGCCGCTCTAGGTTCAGGTTAGTGTGCGTTGGTTTTTTGGTGCGTTCACGTCGAGGCTCAGGGCTGCGCCTCTCCGTGCCCGGCGGTGGCTTTCGGTGGCTGAGCTGTGAGTGAATGTGTAATGTAGAAGGTGAGCGAGCGGACTGGACCGGATTGAAGCGGCTGAGTGGGGCGCATGAATAATGGAGGACCGTGTAGTGCGAGAGCTACCGGTGTCCGAGCGGACTCCGGGCAAAAAGCTTCCTTTAAGGCCAATCAATGTGTACTTTTATATTTTCTCCAAGTTCAATCACAAAAAAAAAAAAAAAAATGGATTCCCAGCCTCAGAGCAGCAACAGAATCCTATTGACATTTGGAGACCATTGTCAGGTCTATCTACGAGTGTTATGACTCATATGTGATTTACATACTGTCCTCACAGTGTACAGTGGTGTGTCACTGTTAGTCGAGCAGCCACAGTGAGTGTCAGTCATTGCTTAGCTACTCCTTGTTTACCCAGCGTAGGCCAACACTAAACAGGGATATCCCCGGGAATCAAGCCACTCCCTGGGCCAACGTGTCCCCGCCCTTTGGCTTTAGAGTCCTTGCTCCATCCTTCTTCATCCGGGTAAGATTAAGTGAACACACCCTGCGCAATGTTAACACATAGGGGCGAACTGCAGAGTGCCGCCGTTCATTAAGAGGAGGAAGCGTTGTGAGCGTGTGTTTGCAGGACGTTGCGCAACGAGGGAAATGCACAAGAGATATGCGAGGCATCATTAGCAAATACATTCCTGCGGTGTATTACATGTGCGCTGTTGTCAAAACAAAATGAAAATATAGGCTGACAACTCCGATTCACATCTTCCCCGTTTACAAAAACAGAGATGCTGGCATTTTGAAATGGAGTTTGAGCAGCAGTCACCTCAGGTTACAGGTCCAGGAATACAAACCTTTTTCCATCCTCTCCCTGCTATCAACAAATTAAGCCAAGACATTTCCCACTTACACAATGTGAAGTCGGTGCAGTGCGATACCATCGTATTCACAGTATCAAAAAATACGTAACCAAATAGGCTGGAAATATGAGAAGTTGAATATGTGTTATTTAAATGAAAGAACAGAAATCATAGTAAACATGTATTTGATACGTAATGTATTGGCCCTTGTCTCTTCTGCTAACATGGAGGAGACTGGGTCAGGTGTGCTATCGATGTCACTATAGGGGAACCATGATGTCATCCATCTTTTTATACTTTTATGTTTATTCATGACACACTTGTCTCATTCTTTGGTAGTTAGGGATCTGTGGAGCTTGAGTGGGGATGACCTGAGGCAGAATTGCTGCTGATTTTATCGCAGACAAAATTGGAGTCGGTTCAGGAAATAAATCAATAAAAACATAAAAGTAAAGGTTCATTCATTGCGATGGTCATTAGGAGGTTATTTCTCTTTGTTTACATTCTATCATCCCAGTCATGTCGGTTTCAACCCTCCTATTGATCAGGCCAAAATACTTGCTCCCACCACTATTATTATATCCGTGCTGTGCTCCATTGGTCGGTAAGATACTTTTCTCAAATGGAACTATACGTGGAGGTTGTTTTACAAACCAGACTTATTCAAACTATGAGTGTGGGAAAGTCTTTTCAACTCAAAAGAACTGTTGGACCTTGGTGGTGGAAAAAGCTCTAGTCTCTCCTGTTATCTGCGCGAGTTTGATGTGAATCAACTTCGGCAATAGCCTCCAGTGCTCTTAAACCCGAGCTTTCACCCTCTCCCACCTACTATAGACAGGATGTACTGCAAGTCATTAAATGGCAGCATGAACCACCATGAATAATGTTACAGACTCCTTCGATTACTGTGTGACAGAATTTACTTTGAAGGACTCGCTGCAGAGAGCTTTGAGTCAGCTGATAGGATCGGGAGAGGGCAAAAGAACAAGCGCAACTAAAGGAGGAGGAAGTGCATGAAAAGCATTATGTCGCCCTCTCGAATGAGCCTCGTTTGCGCTGTCGTCGGAGCCGTTGATGGGAGGAGGAGAGTGCAGTTTCTGCAGCTGCTTGACCTTTGACCTCCCATCTGTCTGAGAGCTGCTCCAGTCAGCTGACGTTACAGTTGATTAGCGGCCGCGTTGCCTGATGTGCAGTTTCCTTTGATCGGGAAATCGAGGCAAAATACGACGCTTGGAATTTTCCATTTGCCGTCCCATGTGTGAATGTCATCAATGACTATTATGGGTCCTCTCTGCTGGCCACACGTGACTCCTGCTTCTGAATCGGTTATCATAACCATGCCGTTCTCCCTGCGCTGTTTGTTGCCATATCAGAGCGCGGACTGTCATGTTGACATTCAACAGAGCTTGTTGTGGACACTCGACAGTGGACGATTCTCGGGAGGGCAATGACAAGCAAACGTATGAGGGCGTGGCCTACATACGACCATGTGCCACCGAAAGGTGACGGCTTGGAGCTTTGTCCGTCTTATCCAAGCGTCCTTGAAGAAGACCCCGAGTGTTGGACGGATCCATCTTGTACCTTCTCCGCTGCGCTGTGAATCTTTTTTCACTCTCGTCTAATTTACGACCCCACTTCTGTGTGTGTGTGTGTGTCTCTCTCTCTCTCTCTCTCTCTCTCTCTCTCTCTCGCTCTCTCTCTTCTGGTACATTTTGTGCTTTGGCACATGAGTACCATTCCCTAGAGGGTGAAGAAGATAGCAGGGGCATGCCATAGCACCACACTGACGCCCCCACCCCACACACCCCCCCCACCCCCGGAACACCATTTTAGATGCTTGGCATTGTTCCACGCTTGCTCACACCTCTCCAGGGGCTAATGATAGCAGTGAAAGCCAACTATAGGTTAATATCATGGGACAGTTTGTGTTTAGTAACCTATTATGGATGTTCACACTGTCTCTATGGATAGAGAGATCAAGACAGCTGGAGTGGGTGGCTCACTGCTGCTGCCTCACGGGTGGTCTCTAACATGCTGGGGTCACCACGCGATTGTTGAGGTGTGCTCTCAATTGTACTTTTACTGTCATACGTACTTTTTATGTAAACAATAAATGTGTAGCACGAAAGGTGTCACTCTGAATGAGTGACTTATGGAGATCGAGTCACGTGACTCCACCTCTCGCAGCGCCGCACAACACTTTGTCATGTTCATGGCGATTTTCTATCATTTATTTTAGATTTTCTTCGAGTTCAATCACAAAAAAAGGGATTTCAGGCCTCTGAACTGCAACTGAAACAAACGGACATTTGGACACCATTGTCAAGTCTATCTACGGGTGTTTTGACTCATACACGATTTGCATACAGTCCTCAAAGTGTACAGTGGTGTGTCAATGTTGGTAAAGCAGCTATAGTGACAGAATGTCACTCATCACTTGGCTACTCCTTGTTTATTTTTGCTATATATAAATAGCTATTATACGTGCGTTCAGCGTACTTTGATTTTCAAACAAAAAGGCCTCTGACAAACCACTAATGTGTTGACTGCTCAATATTGAAGAACAAAACCAGATGGAGATGGAATTAGCGCTGAAAGACAACACTTGTACTATGTCCACATTTTTTCCCATGCATTTCCAAAATCTCTGTGAAGTAGTGTTTTAAAATTTCTCCATTCAGCAAAGGAAACACGATGCAAATTATGTTTCAACCACAGGTCCAATGTGTATTTGTGGAGTATAACACCACCACAAATACTTACATTAATACCTGTATCACTTTCAAAGTAAACTCATTCTCGCTGCGTTGCGTGTACTCAGCAACTTGTTTCTGAAAAGACCTGTTTTCAGGATCATGTGGATGACAGGCCACAACACAACAATTAAAAATGTATCACGTGGACAAAAACACAAACGGAAGGTTTGTCATATGTAAATGAATAACTGTAATAACTCTTTGAGTCGATGACATCTGTGTTGTTGTGACAGCTCACTCTCTGACCCCCAACTAGACCTCGTGTAGACCAAACAGAGTCAAAGAGAGAGATAACACACTCATCAGGAGCACAGATATTACCCAATGATATCTATTCTGCTCCAAGACACATAGTTGTGTAAATGGGCAATTATGTGACTGGTATTTTTGCCATTAGAACAGTTTCAGCTGGCATCCAGAAAAGCTCCCACCGTGACCTTACTTGAACTGAGACCAGTTAACAACAGGCCCAAATATAAATGAGCCAGGTAGTTCATCCATATACATATTTCAATGTGAAATGTGCATACGATTTGATTGCCTTGAAGCCAAAATGTGACCTTAGAAATGTCAAACGTACTCCTGAATCAGGTGTGGGAGTGGGCT
>JAFBJT010094296.1:110355-139237 GCA_016785325.1 Chascanopsetta lugubris
CCCTTATGCTCAAAAATAGAGAAAAACACTAATTTCAAGAGCAAATTGAACTGGAAACAAATGGGGTGGTTTTCTAAAGTGGGACTTTCATTTTGAAGGCTAAGAGAATGAGGGGGAGGCGCTGTGAACGAAGGTTACCAGCTGTGCTTCCTTACATGTAAACATCAAGCATGACAGAATCACACACACAGGAAATGGAAGCATTTCAATATAAAAGCACAGTTTGGCCAATTTTGTCCAGATTCATGTATAAATCGGTGACGCACGTGCTCGACTCCGCAGAGGCAGACAGGGCCCCGACAGTTAAGCCAAAAGGTGATATGTGATCTTGAGGCTGGCAGTAGAATAAATGATGAACTGTGATCTGAGCATGTTCACAGAAGGGGGAGGAGTTTCAGTGCGTGTATGAACATGCTTCCTCTGAAAAAAGATTTCATGTGACGGGTGCATGGACTAAAGAGTGAAATACATGTTTTCACGTGAGAGAGAGAGAGAGAGAGAGAGAGAGAGAGAGAAGGGCACTGCACGTCACATACGGCTGCAGCTGAGACTATCAGGCCTGATGTTTTCTTCCTCGTGATAAATCCAGCTGCTGCGTGAGGATCATTGAAATATGTCTCGAGCTACTTCTTTTGCCTCACCGTGAGAAAAGACGAATGATTTACAATGTCGTCTTTTCTCGAGTTCATCTTTTGCTGCTTAATATTATCCACTCTGTGTTTGTTTTTCTTGCAGGTCCGGCACTGTACGTTCTGTTACTGTTCGGGGAGGCACTGAGGAAATGAACAGGATGGTATCTTGTTGTCTGTCTGTAAAATGGGATGAGCGCGAGAGGAGGAGCAGAAGTTGTTCTGATTGCATTGTTTATGTCATATACTGCTCTCTGACCTGTGCTGTTGGAGTTAGTGACATTTACAGTGAAACAAGCCCATTCAAACAAAACATGAAGAATGACCCTCTCATTTTAATTGTCATCGCACAAGTCTTTGGCTTTGCACAATTAAATCAGACGAGGAAATCTTGTTTGTTTTGAGGCATTGAAGCTATCAAACTGCAAAACTTGATTATGTTGGTATTGAAGCATCAGGATTGTAGCATCAGCCTCACATCAATAAATATACTGATTCACAGATATAAAATAACACTATATTTATCTACCTGGTCCCATGGCCGCAGTATCCCTCCGGAGAACATGAACAGGTAACCCATGGTGACCAGACAGGCCCATATGAGGAGGGAGAAGAGGCGGAGCATCCGCTTGAAGACAGACTCGATGCAGACGAGGATAAAGATGGACAGGAAGAGGAAGAGAGCAGCCGGCACTGTGATCAGGAATGTCAAGTGGTCCTCTGTTTTCTAGAGAGAGGAAGTTGGTGAGAGAGAGAGAGAGAGAGAGAGAGAGAGAGAGAGAGAGAGAGAGAGAGAGAGAGAGAGAGAGAGAGAGAGAGAGAGAGAGAGAGAGATTGATAATGGGTTAGTACAGTTGGTGTCCAAACTGTGGCCCTTGATCCATTTTATTTGTGTCTGCAGCAAATTCTGGAAAAAATAAAATAAATAAATAAATATATATATATATATATATATATATATATATATATATATATATAGGGCCCACACATGACACTTGCGCTTGATTGGATCATACTTCTTAGCTTAAACAGGTGTTTTAGGTGGAGCTACTGCTTCAATGAAGACAATCCAGCTGGTCTGATTTTGTCAATCCATACCCTCCTGTACCCACAAAGCTCCGAGACAGACCCCGCCCATTAACCATCATAGTTTCAAACACGCCCTTACGCGGTCATATCAGCTCAAATTTGCATTTGTGCATTTAATAAAATGTGTACAATTTAGACGAGATAGTCCGAACTCGGAATGAGAATGTATTAATGGAAAGTTGTGACGTGGGCTGTTTTATTAGATATAACAAATTGAATGCATCATTTACCGACCTTTGGTTTATTTTGTTGATTTTAATAATGGCCCCCGGCAATTGTGCTTATTTCACATATCAGACAATAAAGATTATGTAAGGTTCAACATGAACATGCTTTAAATGATTTACATACCTTTTACATTTGATCCACACCTGTCTTATTTATCATGCATATTAAAAGGTATCAGAATGTTGCAAAAGCTCTATACTCACAAAATAATGTTTGGTTTAAAGTGCTTTTCCACATTTGAAATTGGAAGCACAAGAACAAACTAAAACAGTAAACACAACTTCAGAAAACTGACCAATCCAGGAGCTTTGATACACAACTGATGACTTGACTGATGAATGCGTGTGTTTGTAACCACCGGAAAGCAAATGGCATCTCTCCCTAAACACGGGCAGAAAGTATGTGAAGTTATTCATATGGGAGGCAGCAAACACTGACTGTAGATCATTTAAGCCTAAACATTTACCATAAACCTGACTAATACAGTCAAAATACCTAAAACATTCCAATCTTTCTGTCCCAGTGAGGATATTCCACCCTCAGATGGACGGAAACAACAGAGAGACAGAGACAAACAGACTCTGGCTCACAGATCAGCAGACAGACAGGCTGAGCCCACAGAATGTGCCACAGCATCATTTCTGTGAGCTCAGACTGTCAAAGTCAGCATATATACGTTGTTAGTGGGCTCACACACACACACACACACACACACACACACACACACACACACACACAAAGAGAGCGATGCATTGCTCTAAACTGTTGCACAATCTTTAGAGAACACACAGGTCCTGATGTCAATGGTTTTAAAGGGTATCCTCATATCTTGGAGCCATTATCTGCATCATGAAGATAATGACTGTTCATTTTCAAAGAAGATTTCTACTTATAATAAAATTGGATGTTTTACAATCTTAAAATGAGTCTCTCCATTACTCTCACAATCTCCACACTATTATTGTCACCACATTTTCATTCAATATATAGAAACTAACGTTTTTTGGCATCCAATAGGATTCATGGCACCTTTTAATTCCCCTTAAAGGTGTAGTGTCATTTTTGTCACATATAAAATTCTATAAAGCAATGACATACTAACATTTTTATGAATTCTATAATCCCCTAAATGTTTTATTTTCCATTCAAATTTCCATGAACCCATTCATGTATATTTCCATGAACCCATTCATGAATATTTACATGAGGAGCGGGTCCTCTCCACGGGGGCCGCCATGTTTTTAAAGTAGCCCTGAGTGGACGAACTACACATCTTTGGAATTTTAATGACAACTGAAGTCTCCCATAGGTTCTCCTGCAGAAGGGCGGGGGCGAGGTGATGTAAACAACATGTAGCTACACGTCTAGATGTCACTCAATCTTACACACTGCACCTTTAATATGTATATGTGTATCTATAGGATCAAATACAGATACCTTTGTATGGGTTACATTGAGGTAAAGAAAATAACATTTAATACAAGGCACTTTTTTATTTTGTTTGTTTGTTTGCTGTTATAATTTATTTATTTTTCCACCCCATTCTGCTTATTTTTTCTTTCAAAGGGCCGGATGTGGCCCGGGGGCCGTACAATGCCCAGGTCTGATCTATAGGATCAAATACAGATACCTTTGTATGGGTTACATTGAGGTAAAGAAAATAACATTTAATACAAGGCACTTTTTTATTTTGTTTGTTTGTTTGCTGTTATAATTTATTTATTTTTCCACCCCATTCTGCTTATTTTGTCTTTGTTTTACGTTTATGTAGTTGACGCTGTGTATTGCTGCAGGTGTGATGCAGTATGTCACAATGTGATGCACTTAACTGTTTGAAAAACTATTAAGAACATAATAAGTAAAAAAATAAATATCGAATAATCACCCCAGGTGTCTGAGGCTTGTCTTATTCAAAAATGCCTTAAATATACCTTTCCCTTCTTCAGTAAGTGTTTAATCATTAAAGAGCGATGTAATCACCATCATTTGCTCAAAGACAAGACTAAAAGCAAACCACACTTTCTCACACACACACACACACACACACACACAGCGGATCCATTAAGCTATTCTGAACTCATGATTGCACTGACAGGTTCAAATTAAATTAGCAAGCGGCCGTATGCTTCAGATGTCGGTGATTTTACAGTGAAATGAACATCAGCGTGTGGGCAATGAAATAAAATGTGTCTCATTCTCTTAACGCACATTTCAGCAGAGCGGCTTTTTGGGGGGAACTGAATAAGTGAACACGTTGCCACAGGCTCATACTTGAATTCGTGGCTGATTTGACAATTTATTGACGCGAGTCGCTGGCTCTGAAAATAGCAGAAGCTATTTGGCCAGAGCAAATGTGGGGGTGGGCGGAGGTGGAGGCGGTGTGGGGGTGGTGTACTTTGCTGTGCATTAATGTGGCAGCGTGGTGTAGCAGAGGTAGTATGAGTCAGGGTCTACAGGAAAAGGAATCCCAGGGGAGGTGGTGGCTGACGTCACGACTTGGGAGTCTGAAATGAATCCCAATGAAGGCGTATGAGCGAGAGTGCAAACTCACACGGACACCAGGGCGCGTTGTTTCAAATGTAAATGCATGTATGTTTGCACACAGGGAGGTTGAGGCAGGCTGCTCTCTGCGGTAACTGCAGCATGCACACATTTGCACATTTCAGACTGGAGTCTCTCTAATCCCCTTAAAACCCTTTTGATGCCATTTAAAGCCCATTTCCCTTGACATGGCAGCGAGGCAGAGGGCTGTGCCCGCCCGCCTGCCATAATGTACTGCATTGTCACCCAGAACAATTATTTCCTTTTCTAGCCCAGTCTGGCTTATCCAGCTATTATACTGGGAGGAAAAAGGAGGGGGGGGGGCAGCCGCAACAGCAGCAGCAGCAGCAGCAGCAGCTGTGATACAAATACACCACACACATTGTATCAGAGAGGGTGAGGTGAAGCAAGAGTGTTGAAACCTTGAGACTGTGCATATGTGCACGTTCATATTCCGCCTAATGCAGCAGCACTGATGGTGCATTGCCTCAGACTGCTCACGGGCTGGTAACGAAAATAACAAATAACCTTTACTCAACCGTAAAAGGTGCAAAAGAGACTTTGCCAAAACAAGCCAAAGGTTGAGGATGGTGAATATCTCTTGTATCCATATGCTCACATCTGCAGTTACGGACCGTAGCATCATCACACACCTTCTTCTATAAGGGGGGGGGGGGCCGACACAGTTTATCATCTGGCATTTTGGGATCCAGCCAATATCGTCCCTCCTGATCCAGAGCTGAACGCACGAAGGAAGAGCATTTTCACATTTAGTGAGATTTGACCATGTGATCTGTTCATCATTGATTAACTCTGAATAAACCAGCACTCTGCAGCAGTGGGTGGCTGGGACCCGTCAGGGTGAAAGACACTGGCCATCATGACAACATGGCGCTCGCAGCAGCGGAGACAGTGGCCGATTCGGGGGCTCTGTGAGTCCAGCTTCTCTCCGCTTTGACCTAACGGCTGAACAGCTCTTTAACGGTTCTTCAGTCTCAGTCCCCGCGGCAGGTTTGACTTCTTTATAGGCTCGACAACTGTCGGACACTTCTTGGGTTTGGACATGGGGAGGTTTTGAAAAGACATTTGCCTAAATCTCTAAAGAAGGGGGAGAGTATCCATCATCCATGTCATTTCAGGAGGACATGGGATAGGATAGCTCCCCTTGTCCCTAAGAATAGGACGGATGGGTGGATGGATGGATGGGATGATAAATGAATGGATGGGTGGTATCACATGAATACTCTGGGTCGTTCTCAGCTCTGGCCACACCTCAGTTCGTAACGTTCTGGTGATCCATTATCAGGGGAACACCTTGCTTCCACCGTATCCCTGCATCCATCACACTCCCAATGAAGTGAAGACATGAATCACTGCTTGCTGATGCTATTGGAATGTTAACGTATTGATAAAGTGCAGACTGCAAAGATAGTAAACAACTGGAAAAATGAACCGACATCAACATTTAGGTCGATGAAGTAAGAGAACTGATGTAATCAGTGGTGTAAATCATAAAAATAATGGGGAGCGTTTATAGATTTCCACCGTGTCATAAAATATTGATCTCTATTAAACTGTTAAATGGTGTTCTCAGAGTCATTTCGTCAATGTAAGGTCGAATCTCCATAGATTTGCACATGTTAGGACATGCAAGCACACGCTTGTGCACATACACAGACTTGCACACATTCCGATCAATCCAGGAGAGGAGTCGAAAATGCTTGTCTCTCAGAAAACTGCAGAAATGGCAAAAGAGGAGACGGGAGACTTCCATAGGATGAACAGATGCAAACATGCACATAGCAACAGAGGCAAGCACACACACACACACACACACACACACACACACACACACACACACACACACACACACACACACGGCACAGTACATGGGTGGAGCTGTGTTTGTCTTTAAAAGCGACTCATTCCCTCACTCCGGCCCTGATCTGTGGGGAGAGATAAAAGTGTGTGGTAATTCTGGGAGCATTAGCGCCGCTTTGGTTCGGGTCTCTGTCGACTCACTGATAAAGCCACAACACTTAAAACAACATCCTCCCTCAGCCGCCCAGCCCCATGCTCTAAACTGACCCTCTATTTATTCCTGGCATTCTTCTATTTCCAGCAATAAATACAGGCGCCTCGCCGAACTATACCAGACACAGGCCGCTCTCCTACTTAAGACATTGTGAGAAATGTAAAAAAAAAAATAAACGTTATTGTGATTTAAACGGTGAAGATCTTAATGTTCTGCCACAGGGGAAGAAGCCAACGAGATACGTATATCAAGCGCTGGGTTCAAAAGGATCTATTGATTTGTCTTAAAAGGTGCCGTGTGTATGATTTGGTGACATGTTGTATCCATCACCTCATCCTTCTGAGCATGCAAGAGAACCTACGGCAGACTTCAGTTGTTATTAAAACTCAAAATATGTTGACTACATCCACTCTGGACTATTGTAAAAACATGGCCGCCCCCAGAGAGAGGACCCACTCTTCATGTAAATATACATTCATTGGCCACATTTAAAGGGTAATGGGAGAAAATAAAACATTGAGGTGATTGTAAATTCATGAAAATGTAAGTTGGTAACAGTTTTGTAATATTTTCAGAAATGACAAAAATGACAAAAATCTTACAAACTGAACCTTTAAACTGTGCAGGGCTTAATGTGCTGCCAAATTACACACACGAAGCTGGAGAGATAAATCAAGTGCTAGGGTTGAAAGGGACCTATTGATTTGTCGTAAACATAAGTATAAAAGAGACACATGTGGGGGGGCGGGGGGGGGGGCTTCAGGAAATGACCCTCAAGTGACTGTAACAGCCTCTGGGTCCGTCATCCTCTGGTCGAGCACATGACAGACACAAACAACAGAAAGTAGAACTACATCTTGTCCAGAACACAGAGCAGCTGAAACAACAACCATCATGGCCATGAGTGGGCTTCCTTTTGTGCCGCTATTTCATAAAGACACAAAAGCGGCACTCGAGAAACAATAGCTTCTGTTTGTGGTTGAGAGTTTGTGGCAAAAACAACACTTTCACTTGACAAAAGCACCAACGCCCACACAGTTGCGAAATCAACCACGGTCCTACTCTCCATCC
The DNA here is from genome assembly GCA_016785325.1 of Chascanopsetta lugubris. Taxonomy (NCBI): domain Eukaryota; kingdom Metazoa; phylum Chordata; class Actinopteri; order Pleuronectiformes; family Bothidae; genus Chascanopsetta; species Chascanopsetta lugubris. The sequence continues at coordinate 117,949 of JAFBJT010094296.1, forward strand.
ACTCTGCGAACCCAGTGTTGTACTTTAAAGTGCTGCTTCACAACCTCTTACGTTGTCACAATGCAATCACATACACGCTCTTTGGCCTCCCGGTCTGATTCCGTCTCGTGCTAAAACCAAAACTCTTCTTTTAGAGTGACACTTGTGTGAATTGGATCTGGTGCCAAATAATGAGCGTACCAACATCGCAGCTTGCAGCTAAATGAACGGAAATCTGAGAGACTCTGCACTTCGGTAAAATGCATTTCATATGTTTCATTCCTTATTTTTTCCCAGGATGGTGGTGCTCCGTGGCTGCAGATCCACTTAGTGCTTGTACCATAGAGAGAGACACCAGTGGAATGTGGCTAAATGAGATGGTCTGTGGTGGGGTCAACATGTAGTTATAGATTTCAAATATTAGACCAGTTTCAAGTCAGTTAGTTACAGTTAGTACTGTATAACCTCCTGGACAACCTCATGTGGATGCTATCTCAAGATGGAACTACTAATAAGGAGATTATATGGGCAGCAAGAGGCCGGATTGCTGACATCGTCAATGATTAAGCAATTAACCAACATAAATTCATAATCAGCTCTAAACACGTGAAATTCAAGCATGAAAAACAGAGTCTTTAGCATATTCAGATGTTTTATGATTTATATTGTGTCACACAAAAATACGACACCTTTTGTTGACATATACATATATATATACACATATGCATGTGTTTTTCCAACAGTCGGATTTCAAAATAAATGGGCTCTACTAAAGAAAGTTTTCCAGTTGTATGTGAACGTATGAGATGACATTGTTTCTTTGCTCTCAATCCAAACTCTTGTTTGAAGAATGGCTCAGTGTTTCAGGATCACGCGTATTCACTTTCTTGCCAAAAGCTGAATTGGTGCCGAACTGGTTGACTTTGCCCATGAGCTTCACGGAAACACTGAACACATCATTTCTAATTCAATGTAAACACAACACTTATTTTACGTATAGCCAAGTTCTGCTCAGATGCCATGGGTAAAGAGGGTGCTGTGTCAGTTTTACACTATTTTCTTTTTTTACATTTGGCAACTTACCGAACAATCGATGCAAGAGGTAATGTCTCCATGAGCGGGGACAGTGTCTGCCCTGTTTGACATAATACTCTCCCCTGACCAATTATCACTCCTCAAGGCTACATTTAAACCAATCAGAGGAACGGAAGGCCGGGTCCCCCTCAGACCTGAGGGCAGGTATGCGACTGATGCAGGCAAATGATAAACACCCGTTGAGGCAAATTCAAGCCTGTTCAACGTGAGCAGTGCAAGATGTGATGACACCGGCAAACAAGTGGGGTCAAGCACATAAACGCTTGTTGCTATTGGTCGAGGCTTTGACGTCACCGGTCAAAGGTCACGCTGCAGATTTGCTTTCTACCACGAGAAGCTTCTGTTATTGAATGCGAATGATACAAAGGTTTCATATTTTCGTGAACATCGAAACGCCAACTTTACTGTCTAGTACTGTTTTGTTTCGCATTTGAAAGGTGTGATATTGTGCTAAATGCGAAAACATTATTGTGATTTGAAGGAGCAGTGTGTAGGATTTTGGTCACTTATAAAATATCACGAAATAATTACATTCGGAGATTTCCACGAATTTATAATCACCTAAATGTCTTTTCCTCTCTCCATTAACCTGAGATGAGCCCATGAATGTATATTTACATGAGGAGCGGGTCCCAATTCAATGTTCATGTTCAGAAGGGTGAGGGTGAGGTGATGGGATACAAAATGCAACATGTCACCAAATCTTACACACTGCACATTTAAATCACAATAACGTTTTCACGTTGGTAGACTTCAGATGTCATTAAAACTCATAACTATGTCCAATTTGGGCTACAGTGAAAACATGGTGGCCCCCATGGAGAGGACCTGCTCCTGATGTAAATATGCATTAAAGGGCTCATTTAAAGTGAATGGGGTGAAATAAAACATTTAGGTGATTGTAAATTCATGAAAATATCAGAGTGTATTTGTTTTGTAATTGTTCAGATGGGACGAAAATGACCGAAATCTTACACAACGTACGTTTGACCTTCGAACATGAACTTAAATGTTAAACGTAAAAATACTGAGTCTATTCTCTAATGATCTATTTCACTTATTCAGCAACTCTTTTTTTTTTTTTAAGAATCATTTTACCTGTGTATGTTCCATGAAACTACTTTCAATTTGCCCCCCAACACCTGAACTCTGGCGGTAAACACTCACCAGACCGGAAGCGAAGAACACGGCCAGCAGCGCGAGGCACGTCCCCATGACGATGAGCAGCAGGAAGACGATGAGCGGATGCTGCTGGCTCATTCTGTAGTAGGACTCGTAGAGCCAGTCCTGGGGCTTGTCCGCCTCCACGCACACCTCGCCCTGGAAGCCCGGGCAGGGCTCCCCGAGGCTCTCGGGCCCCTCGCTGCCCTCGCCCCCATCGCTCTTCTCCAGCAGGTAGCGTCCGCGGGTCCACAGAGCCTCCTGCCACATGGGGAAGACCGCGGAGAGGAAGAGTCCTTCACAAAAGTTTGGCGGCCATTGCGAAATGGGTGGACGGCGGAGAGAGGGAACTTTTCTGTTTCTCCATCTTCTTCTCCTCCTCCTCCTCCTCCTCCTTCCTCCTCCTCCTCCTCCTCCTCCTCCTCCGGCGCGAAGAGTGAACTTCCTCTCTCTCTCTCTCTTTCTCTCTCTCTCTCTCTCTCTCCTCCTCCCCCTCTTCCCTCCCCTGCTTTCAGAGAGGGTGGTCAGGTGTTGAGGAGGAGAGGTGGTGATACTTCAGCTGTCCTCCTTGTTCTTCTCTTTCCTGTTCGCCGCTCCTGATGCTCTCCCACTGTATGTGAGTGTGTGTGTGCGTGTGTGTGTGGCAGAGCGACCACTGCTTCTGTGCTCAGTGCTGTGGCTGCGACAAGGAGGGGGAGAGAGAGAGAGAGAATGTGGTATGACTGGGAGGGAGGAAAAGAGCAATAGGAGAGAGGGTGTGTACCTGTGTGTGTGTGTGTGTGTGTGTGTGTATGTGTTGGGGCAAGCTCGTGTCTGAAAGTGTTTGTGACTGTGCTATTAGGACAAGTGGGAATGTGTGGATACTGGGTAGTGATGTGTGTGAGATGAGCCAAAGAGAACTGGTAAGATGACTCAAGGATCTGTGTGTGTGTGTGTGTGTGTTCACGTGCATGTGTGTGTGTGTGTTTGTGAGAGAGAGTGTATGTTTGTGTGTACGTGCATATGTGTGTGTGTGAGAGAGAGAGAGAGAGAGAGAGAGAGAGAGAGAGAGAGTGTGTGTGTACAGGGAAGAAAGAATTAAAAATTCTCATAGCAGAGAAACTGCAATCAGTGTGAAGTTGACAGAACAGGAGGGAGGAAAAGTGTGTGTGTGCGTGTGTGTGTGTTAGTGTGCAAATGTTTGTGTGTTTGTAAGCAAGGGCGTGTGTGTGTTAGTGTGCAAATGTTGGTGTGTGTGTGCAAATGTTGGTGTGTGTGTGAAAAGCCCTGCAAAAGTGAGTGAGTGTGGCGGGATGTAACAGCTGTGCTAAACCAAGAGGAGCAGCGCACAGAGGGAAAATGGCATCCAGCAGCCGAGCGACAAGATACAAAAGAAGAACACTCAGGGGGCGGAAAGAAGGAAAGAAGGAAGGAAGGAAGGAAGGAAGGAAGAGGAAGACGACAAAGTCAGGAAGAATCTCAGGAGACAGCAAGAGAGAGAGACAGTGTGTGTGTGTGAGGAGGAGGAGGAGAGATCTCTGCTTCAGAACAGTGGGGGGAGACAACTGGTAATAAGTGAAAGTTTCGAGGTGTGTGTGTGTGTGTGTGTGTGTGTGTGTGTGTGTGTGTGTGTGTGTGATGTAAAGATCTGATGAACCTATCCTCCTCCTCCTCCTCCTCCTCCTCCTCCTCCTCCTCCCAGCCTTTCATTCCTCCCTCTCTGCAGAGGCAGGCTCCCTCCCTCTTGCCGTGCTGCCTGTGATGCTTGGTGAAGTGTGAAAACGGCCATGCCACTTCGCCGTGTCACATCCACGGAATTTCCTCTCTGCGCGCTAACCACAGAGGAAGACGGGGGGGGTGGGGGGGGGGGGGGGGGGGGGGGGGGGGGGGGGTGTGCGGGCTAAGACCTTGACCTAGATCATAAGGTCACGTCAAAAGGGGCAGTGTGTTAAAGATCCGGTGGCATCGAGTGGCGAAGTCGCATGTTGCACATCCGTCAGCTCAGGAGAGCCGATTGTAGCCCTCTGTTTTTCCATCAAAACACAAAGGATGTTTAGCACGTCAACCGTGGGCTACTGTAAAAACATGGCTGCCCCCGTAGAGAGGTCCCGCTCCGCGTGTAAATGTACATCCATGGGCTTTTCTACTGAGAAAAGTAACACAAATCACCGAAATCTTGTTGTGGACGAGCACATGGGTGTAAACACATGCAGCTTCTTATTCCCCAGAGCTGGAGGAGCACGTCAAGCCTCGCAGCTTAGATCAACAACACAAGCACAAACAAGCAAACAAACAAACAAACAAACAAAAAGACAAACAGACAGAAAGGACAAAGCTGTTGTGGTTGTTCGAGACGTTCATGTGACCGCAGAGAGGACGAGAACACAACAGAGGTATGAGGGTTGAAACTTCAAAGCAGTGATCAGAGACATGGTTGAGCGGGGAAATCCATCGCCACGGAGACAGAGACGTGGCGACACATCCATAAGAAATCACCATCCATGTGGGTGAGGTCATCACAACAGTGATGACCTCACCCACATGTATCATCATTTCCTGTGATGACTCAAGCTCAATTATCCAACTCATAAATATAATCAAAGCTGATGGGGGAGCAGTGGGGAGCAGTGGGGGCTCTGCCAGCCAAACATTTTAAATAACATTTAAAAATTAATAGAAAATAATGTTCATATTGATGAATTGATTTGCTTTAAAAGGTGCAGTGTGTAAGATTTTGGTCATTTTTGTCACTTTGAGACCTACTAAAGATCGAGTTTGAATGACAACTGAAGTCTCCCACGCTCAGAAGGGCGAGGTGATGGATACATTATGCAACTTCACCACTAGATGCCCCCAAATGTTACACACTGCGCCTTTAATCAATTCACTACATGGCAGCACAACAAACGATTATATGTCATGTTACGTTTGCAATAAAAAAAATATATTTTGGAAAAGCCCCGTCACCTTTGCAGCGTTGTCACCACAAGGGGGCAGAAGCAACAGATAAACAAAGACAGAGAGGAAGGAATAAAATAATTATTGTAAAGATTAACTATCACTGACATTAACTGACAGTGGTGTTTCCTCCCCTGGTTGCGATAGTTAGTGGTGATGACACCGGGGCTGTGTGAGCACCGAGCGATAATCCACCACTGACTTGATCACAGGCGCCATGCAAAGGTCAAGTGGGTTTTTAGCTGGATGGAAAACTGAGTCTCTCACTGGTGATGCTTGAAGAGTGTGTGTTGCTTTGAAACGCCCTCATGCTCAGGAACCTGTCTAACTGAGGGAGGTGACCTGGAAGTAGATCGGCAGTCTCCATGATAACAGCAGCTCCGGTTCTCTAAACGGGGGGGGGGGGGGGGCGGCAAACCTCCCCCCCCTTTCCCTTTCCGTGGCGACACATCCATAAGAAATCACCATCCATGTGGGTGAGGTCATCACAACAGTGATGACCTCACCCACATGTATCATCATTTCCTGTGATGACTCAAGCTCAATTATCCAACTCATAAATATAATCAAAGCTGATGGGGGAGCAGTGGGGGCTCTGCCAGCCAAACATTTTAAATAACGTTTAAAAATTAATAGAAAATAATGTTCATAGTGATGAATTGATTTGCTTTAAAGGTGCAGTGTGTAAGATTTTGGTCATTTTTGTCACTTTTAGACTTGTCTACTAAAGATCGAGTTTGAATGACAACTGAAGTCTCCCACGCTCAGAAGGGCGAGGTGATGGATACAGCATGCAACTTCACCACTAGATGCCCCCAAATGTTACACACTGCGCCTTTAATCAATTCACTACATGGCAGCACAACAAACGATTATATGTCATGTTACATTTGCAATAAAAAAAATCTATTTTGGAAAAGCCCCGTAACCTTTGCAGCGTTGTCACCACAAGGGGGCAGAAGCAACAGATAAACAAAGACAGAGAGGAAGAATCCCAAAAATAAAATAATTATTGTAATGATTAACTATCACTGACATTAACTGACAGTGGTGTTTCCTCCCCTGGCTGCGATAGTTAGTGGTGATGACACCGGGGCTGTGAGCACCGAGCGATAATCCACCACTGACTTGATCACAGGCGCCATGCAAAGGTCAAGTGGGTTTTTAGCTGGATGGAAAACTGAGTCTCTCACTGGTGATGCTTGAAGAGTGTGTGTTGCTTTGAAACGCCCTCATGCTCAGGAACCTGTCTAACTGAGGGAGGTGACCTGGAAGTAGATCGGCAGTCTCCATGATAACAGCAGCTCCGGTTCTCTAAACGGGGGGGAGGAGCTTCCAAGCATCCTAACCCGTCTCCTCTAGTCGGAGAAACATCTCTGCATACATTCATCATGCTGTTGTATGATTTCTCTGTTTCAGCCTTTAAAGGTGCAGCCTGTATGATTTCTGTCATTGTTGTCTTTTCTAAAAAAAAAATATTGCAAAACAAAGACATACTGACATTTTCATGAATTTATAATACACCTAAATGTATAGTTTTCCCCTTTATTCTAAAATGAACCCATGAGTGTATATATTTACATGAGGAGCGGGTCCTCTCTCTGGGGGCCGCCCTGTTTTTACAGATGTAAAAGTGGATGTACTACACACCTTATGAGCTTTAATGACAACTGAAGTCTACAATTGGTTCTCCTGCATGTTCACAGGGGTGAGGGTGAGGTGATGGATGCAACATGCAACTCTACCTCTAGATGTCACCAAATCTTACACACCGCACCTTTGATGTTTTGTTTTTCAATAAAATCCATTTCATTTTTGAATTCTATCCAATGAAAATCGGTAAACTTTATCAGAACTGTTGGCGAGAATCTGGGCTACTGTAAAAACATGGCAGCCCCCATAAGGAGGACCCTCTCCTGAGGTAAATATACTTTAAAGTATAAATAGCACGTCATACATTGAGGTGATTATACAGTGCATTGGTGCAACTTACTACATATATAGAATCATTGTTTTGTAACTCTATTTCTACAGATAGATTGACCAAAATTGTGCACACTGCACCTTTAAACATACCCATATCACGGGTATTAGATGCTCTGAGTCTGCTCCGGTTCAACGCGAGAATAGAGCTCCGAGTGTCACCGACCTTGAGAATGCAAGGCATCGGGCCTTCTGGAGGCGCGGAGGCCTAAATATTTACTCTGGAATGATGATTAACAGGAGGAGTCACACATCACGATGTCCCACATCACACAAGTGTGATTTGTTTCCAGCCGTTTCCCAGTTGCTCATCTTTCCCTTTTTGCTCCTGTGTGGGAATCTGGTGTTAATCTGTGTGTCACTGAAACATTCAATCTGCCTGCTGGTGTGAAGGCATTCATGATAGGGGTTTTGTGTGTACGTGTGTGTGAGTGTGTGTGTGTGTGTGTGTGTGTGTGTGTGTGTGTGTGAGTGACTGCATCCTCATTCCATATTGAAACATACCATATGCTTCCTGCTTGGTTGTCAAACAAACACACACACACACACACACACACACACACTGACATCTGCACAACATTGACAATAATAGAAATTCATACTTATTGTCATGCTGTCAAACTATTCATCATCTGTGTGTGTAAATAGAACATTCCACATAAACTCATATTCTCCGTCGCAGTCACAACAGATGCAGTTGTGCCGACCACCTGCGACCCACTTTGCGCACACACACGCGCACACAGGCGGACACACACAGAGTGACAGAATGAGAACACACACAGGAAGAGTGGCCGCACAACAGTTGTACATTAACACCCTCCCACATTGCAAAGACAGCCGCGGTGCCGGGAGGCGACACACAACAGAGAGGACACGTATGATGTGGAACACTGTATCCGTGACATCAGTGTTCGTTAAAGGTGCAGTGTGCACCATTTCCGTCATTGTCTTCACTTCTAAAAATGACATTTTCATGAATTTATAATCACCTTACCGCTGTAATTCTTTTCCATGACCCTAAAACGAGCCCATTAATGTATATTTACAGGAGGAGGGCGTCCCCTCTATGGGGGCAGCCATGTTGTTTTTGTTTTGTTTTAATGACAACTGAAGTCTACCATAGGTTCTCCTGCATGTTCAGAAGACATGCAACACACAACATGCAACGTCACCTCTCGATCTCACCAAATCTTACACACTGCACCTTTAATACCGGTGTTATCCCTGAACCCTCGAGGGTTAAAGGTGATTGTCCAGACACAGACCGATGTCTTTTACGACCAGCAGCACTTTGAGTGGGTGCAGCTCAGTGGTGGAGCACGCACCTCGGATGCATGAGGTTGCGTGTTCGATTCCCTGCCTCTCCATCCACCCTCAGATGTGTGTCGCTTTGGATAAAAGCGTCTGCTCGATGAAACTGTAGGATTATGGAGAGTCGGCTCTAAATACTGATCCAGGATATGTTCCATTGAGTGTCGGCCCCTTAGACAGGCAGAGGCGTGCGGGGCTCTATAGGGGGCCGTTTAAACACCATGCATGTTATCCTCTCATCGAGATGTGGTTTCATTTCCTGATTTAATTGAGTTTAATAATGTCTCTCTGGCCAACTATTTATAGACATACCTTACATTAAGCTAATTGGTAGACACACCGGGGGCAAAGCAATCCCCTCATCCCAGAGTAGTGTTGCCTGGCACTGTGATGAAGAACTTCTTCACTTCTATTGGTAGAAAAATGATGAGAAATCCAATACATGCTTTTATGAATTTGTAATCAACTTAAAAAAGGTGCAGCGTGTGATATTTTGGTCATTTTTTTATTACCTCTAAAAATATTACAAAACAAGTACATACTTTCATTTTCATGACTTTATAATCATCTGAATGTTTTATTTTTTCCCATTACCCTTAAATAAGCCCATTAATGTATATTTACATGAGGAGGGGGTCCTCTCTAAGGGGGCTGCCATGTTTTTACAGTAGTAAAAGTGGACGTACTACATATCTATTGAGTTTTAATGAGGTTCTCCCACATGCTCAGAAGGGTGAGGTGATGGATACAACACGCAACTTCACCTCTAGATGTCACCAAATCACACACACTGCACCTTTAATGTATATATTTTTCATACAAGGAACGGGTCCTCGATACGGAGGCCGCCGTGTTCTCACAGTAGCTCAGAGTGGACGCACTAAGCATCCGAGGGTGAGGCGATGGATGCAACATGCAACTTCACCTCTGGGTGTCACCAAATCGGACACACTGCGCCTTTAAGCCTCCTCCCACACGTGTATCATGCGGCAGATTCAATGACCGTTCTTCATGAGCCCTGGCTCGTCGCGGGTATAATCCGACGAGTAATCAGGATGTCGACAGGCTCGTGAAGACAAATCTGCGGCTCCGCACTTTTCTAAAAAACAACAAGCGGCGTGAAATCATGAGAGGCGGAGGACGGTAATTGGATTCTAGCACAGATTCCTCCGCGCCTGCACCACTGACAGCAGGCGACACAATCATGCTGCCCAGCGCCTGCATTGTCAGAAACCCGGTATATAGACTATCCCATTAGTTCCCCCGCTCGCCGTCACTCATCGGGGGAAATCACCCCGGCACCGTGGATTCACCCCCAACACAATACAAGGTCAACACAGAATCCCGTCCTGCAAATCACCCGAGGTGAGACCCGCGCCTGCACCTGCAGGTCGGGACGAGAAGCTCCTCGTACGCGTCGAGGTACGTGGATGGAGCGTGACGAGGGAGCGAGGGGCCCCACGCGCAGCTGCGCATGAGCCTCGGTAATTATGGCGGAGGATCCCAAGTTGGTGAGAGACGAGCGGACTTCATCATCGTCTGACCGGGTCCAGCAGTGATTAAAACATACTCATGACCCACATAAGCACCAATCAAGGTGGGGGAGAGAGAGAGGGGCCGGGGGGGGGGGGGGGGGGGGGGGCTCCCCCTCACACAGGGGGGGGGGGGGGGGGGGGGGGGGGGGGGGGGGGGGGGGCTTCGACTCATTAAGTGAGAGGCCGTGTTTTTCCTCGGTCAGATCCATCGACAAAATAAATGTCTGGTTTCAGGGAGTATCTGAGAATCGACGAGAGGCCAAACCAGTGCGTGGTTGAATGGTGTCTGACAGATTCCTCCACAGGGCTCGTTGACCTGCAGCCTCTTTGCGATGTGAAGGGGATGAAAACCACAGCCTCACACCAACAGAGCACACGAGAGCTGGTGATTTCACAACAGTTAAGTCGGTGCTGGTTTTTCATCCCTGTCACACGCATCACGTGTTCTGCGTTGAGAGCCCCGTGAACCATCAACTCTGTAGCAGAACCCTGGCTGTAATTATGTGACCTCGACACTAGGTGCCACTAAAATCCACCACCAATGACAAGCCGCGAGATGATTGATGAGGTGATTTGAATAAAACAGTTTTTAAATAAATAAATAAATAAAAAATAAGAAGACAAATAGAAAATATGAGGAACAATAAATAAGTAAATGAATAAATGAATGAATGAATGAATGGATGAATAAATAGGTAAAATATGTTATGTTTTCTTAGGTTTAATTACCTAATGTATCTTTTTTTCCCATTCTATTTTAAAGTGTCCAGTGTGAAGGATTAATACATTCAATTATCCCCTGCAGAAGAACCATGTAAACCATAGTAATGGTCTATAAGTGTTTAATAACCTGAATATATAAATTGTTATTCTCATGGACCTACAATGTGCCCCCTGCACCATCACATCTTTACATTAGCCCAGAAGGGACAAAAATAAAACTTTGTGAGTTTCTGATGATCACTGAAGCTTCGAGGTTCCTCTACATGTTCTGCAACTTCACCACTTGTTGGTGCTAAATCGTTCAAGCTGTACCTTCAAAGCACTGGTTTCCAAACTCAGGGTTGACAGCTAATGATGATCATATTACAACAAATTACTTTGCTACCTGCTTTTCAAACCAACTCTGGGCTCAATGCAAAATGACATTTGCCATTTATAAAATGATACTAGATGAGTTGATTTAAACATCCAGTCGCATACAATGATCAACTTTCATTTTTTTCCCTCCTGTCACTTTCCACTGCCTTCTGTTTGCAGTTGTTGGCACAATCAGGCTTTCAGGGCTTTCGCCCTGGTAACTGCTGCTGCTGCTGCTGCTGCTGCTAACACGGCTGATGAGAGAACCTGTCCCTCGACTCCCCCAATTGCGCCCTGTTTGTCAGGGAGCCCCCAATTCCCACTCATCCAGGGAGCTGCCAGTCCGATGCCCTGGTTACTGGTGGAGGTCTGCACACTCTGCACCTCACATGTTCCCCAGAACTGTCAACTGACCACACACACACACACACACACACACACACACACACACACACACACACACACACACACACACACACACACACACACACACACACACACACACGTGTGATGGTGTGGTGTGTGTTTACACATGTGCAGGCAACAACAGACTGTCAGTGATGCAATGCCATCTCATGCACTTTGAGCATTCCTTCCCTTCCTCCCTTCTTCCCTCATCTCCTCCTTTCTTGCCTCAATAATAAGCTAAAACATGTTGAACATTGATCTGTAATTGATCATGTGTGGGCTAATCAAACACCCCTCGCAAACAGATATTGATCTCGGGTCCTAGTGTGGAATTCATCGATCATAGTACAACATTTAATGTTGATGTTTGAGGCACAGGAAGAGGGGATGGTCAGAAAGGAAAAACCTCAGCTCCTCCTCCCTTTCTTCACTCTCTCCACAGCTCACACCGGCCGGGAGAAGAGGATTGACCGTCGGCCTCTGACCGTCAGCTTGTTCAGATGAAACCGAGACAGAGGGAGTCCTCTCTCTGTTATGGACCGTTTCCTATTGGCTCTGATTGAGCTGAGGATCCAGTCACATCGTTGGGAGGAGGTCTGGGAAAGTGACGGAGCTGGAGATGCTAATTCTACCCCGTCATTAATGGGGGCTATGCCTATACCTGACAACCCTTACCACACACACACACACACACACACACACACACACACACACACACACACACAGTTGTTGGATTCTCTGTATGTGGTTCAGAGACAGAGCAGCTGTCCTTGTGCAAGACTGCAACATCAATAAAAAGCAGCATATGTCCACCATCTAGTGTCAATAAAAGGAATTACAAGCTGTGAATGCCATCATAATTTTCTCATACAGAGACAATGTGTGATGTACAAGACTGTAAAAAATATATATTTTAAAATCCAGGTTCTACAGAACCTTGAAACAAACAAGAAAACAGTTAAGAGCAACCAGCATCATTATGTTTTTATCGAAACAAAACGTGAACGATCCTACAATTAGTAATCAATCAAATGAAAAGAGAATTATTTCTTTCGGGGTTTGGCAGAAAATTAAAACCGTTGTGAAGATTGTTATTCATTTATGAAGATTTTACATTGTAGACTGTAAAAACATGGCGGCCCCCGTAGAGAGGACCCGCTCCTCATGTAAATATACATTAATGGGCTCATTTAAGGGCAACGGACACAGTCACGAGAATGTCCGTATCTCATTATATAATAATCTTTTTTAGAGGTGACAAAAATGACCAAAATCTTACACTCTGCACCTTTAAGTCAAGAAAGAATTGAAGGTACAAAGGTTCCATGGAGAAGCAGAGGAAGACCAACACATGGAAGTGATTGGACTTACCTCCCGAGGCCGGTGGGTGCAGTGGGACCGGGCAGAGCCTCTCCCGCGCCCGCTGTCCACCAGGTGTTGAGCGGAGGTCCGAGGGCACTGGGAGAGGGCCGACACAGACGGACACTCAGTCTCCAAACGGACAAAGCTTCAGAGGGACACGGTCAAGACATTCAGAGTCCAAAAGCAACGGTCGAGAACCCACCTTCCATCCTGGACCTTGAGAGGAAACCGGTCTTTCCAAACCGACCAACTTCCCTTTGGCCTGACATGGTTGTACTATCGCACCAGTCGAGCCGACCCTGCCCCGGGGAGGAGAGACAGGCCACAGCTAACCATCTGAAAAAACTTTGTTTCCTGCTCCCCCGCACACACACAGGATGTGACCTTGTTCGAGGGAAATTAGGAGCCCGGCCCCTCTGATAATGAAACGATATTGTCGCCATGTAGGTATGAATGCGCGCGGACGCACACATCGGCGGTTATGAGACAGAAAGACAAACGGAAAGGAGAAGAGAAGATAACCGAGCCGGCGTGAAAGTGTGTGGGTGTGAAGTGAAACTGAGACTGGTAAACGTTCTGTGCTGTATGAAAAAGAACAGTGAGATAATACCTCAGGCTGCACGTAATACTGTGTGTGTGTGTGTGTGTGTGTGTGTGTGTGTGTGTGTGTGTGTGTGTGTGTGTGTCTGCATGTGCGCAAATGGTTTGCAGCAAAGTCTTCCAACCTTAAAGGTGGTAGGATTTACGAACATCCAGTGGTGAAATTGCATGTTGCAGCTGAATACCCCCTCACCTCACCCCTCCTCCTCAGTCCTTTAGCAGAACCTGTGGCAGCCTTCAGCTGACATCCAGACTCAAACTGAAGGCCAGGGCTGCAGAAAGGGCTCATTCTGCAAGTGTCAGTTAAAGGTGCAGTGCGCACGATTTTGTCACTTCTATCTGGAGATAAAAATCACATGCTGACATTTTTTTTTTAAATGTAGAATCACTTGGATGTGTGACGTCCTTTTCACATTTCCCTAAAATGAGCCCATTATTGTATGTTTACATCAGGAGCGGGTCCTCTCTATGGGGGCCGCCATGTTTTTTACAGGAGCCCACATCTTACTGGCAACTGAGAGCTACCATGGGTTCTCCTACTTAGTACAAAAGGGAATGTTGATGTGATGGATGCAATATCCAACTTCGTCAGTAGATGTCACCAAATCTTACACAATGCACCTGTAATTATACCCATAACAACATCCATATAATTGTTTTAATTTTTGTATTTCTACCAAAAGAAATGAAAATAAGTCCACCTGCATCTTTAAAACCTTTCATTTGAAAATAAATAAATAAACAAAGAGTGAATACTCACCCGTTAAACAGCAGGTAAAGTTGTACCTATTCTACCATGTCCAATGAAAAGCTATAGCTTTTGGTGATGCAGCAGTTTACCGAAAGAGTGAGCTTTGAATTATGACTTCATTTCCAATATTAGTGACTTGACTTTATTTAGCCTTGATGAGCACGTGAGGAGGTGTAATAAGTGAATAAACAGACCAGGACTAAATCCAGTCTCCTGGAGGGAAACATCCTGTGCGTCACCCATTTAACCACCGTGACCTGTTTTATATTATGGTCTGAGTCTTTATAACATCTGACCTGACCCCTTAGAGCATCTCCACTAGAGCAGATTTGCTATTTAAAATTCATGTCAATGCTTGATAAAGACTTGCAGTTGCATTAAACATGCACATGTGGGTACCGAGGGTGAAATTGCAAATGCTCTTTAAAGGTGCAGTGTGTGAGATTTGGAGACATCTACTGGTGAAGTTACATGTTGTATCCCTCACCTTACCCTTCCCGTTCCCGGTATGCAGGAGAATCTATGGTAGCCCTCAGTTGTCAATAAAGCTCAGAAAACAGTTAGTATGTCCGCTTTAGGCTACTGTAAAAACATGGTGGCCCCCATTGGAGGACCCGCTCCTCATGTCTAAGTACATTAAAGGGTTCATTTTAGGGTAAGGTGAAAAGAACATCATACATGAAGGTGATTATACATTCGCAAAAATGTCAAGTATATAATATTTATGTACGGATTGAAGCGACAACAATTTTCCAAAATTGTACACACAGCACCTTTAAATAAAACCATTTTAGATGTAGTTTGGGAGTCAGCCAGGTCATTGTTAGCAGTGTTGTTGGGATACACATTATGAACTCTGGACATGTGCATCTTAAATAACCAACAAAGGTCTGTGCTGTCCTGAGCTCTGAGTTGGATGCAGTAAAGGTTCAGTGTGTAAGCTTTAGATGAAAACATCTCCATGCCTATTGAGGGACATGAAATTTAACATCATCACTCTGATGTTTTTATGGCTCCGTGATCTCCTGAATATGAAAACTGTTGTGTTTATTATCCGAGAATGATGAAGTCTTTTCGACGCTGACCACCATGTTTGCTCGTCCATGTTTTTGCTGTTGCCCAGAATGATCAAATTAAATCCCGGTCTCAAACCTGCCACCGTCCCCTCTCTCAGTCCACCGCCTCTCCATTTGCGTATCCGTGCAGAGTTCCACCATATTAAGAGTCGTCACAAACCATTTACCGTGCTGTGGACTGGCCGGCCATTAAACAGAGTCAGTGCAGGCTTGTGATTAAATGGAACAAACAGAGGGATGTGAGGAAAACAGCATACACATAATGAGAGTTCCATCTTCCTTTTTGTTCCAATATTTCAAGTATGATTTTCATTTAAACACCTTATTTAATTGAATTGATTAGTGAGGGCTTCCATAGTTGAGGGGTATACGGCTGTAACATTCAAAGACAAAGAGCTTACACCAGGGGTGTGAAACTCATTTTCACCAAGGGCTACATCAGCATTATGGTTGCTCTCTTTTAATTGTGGGACTAAATATGATTACTACCTAACATATTGCAAAAGAACTGTCCTCATATCTGATTATTATTTATTAATCTATTGTTTATTTGAGGTACAAATATTGTATATGCATTTCCATACACCTGTAAACACACTGAATGTTTTGCTACAGATAAAAAGTGGCATGTGTACTTCACCTTCGACTTCATGGGTAAAGTGTGCTTTAAGACAATCATATGCCTTTAAGCTCTCGCAAGTTTGGCACATGTGGCTTACACAGACAATCATCATTTAGTAGTGGTCAGTACGAGCAATGCAGAGTGAATGAGAGATTTTAGACATAGTCAAACATGTCCTCTCCCTTCTTCTAATATTACCCCTTTTTATCTTTTAGATCATTTTATTGACTATTAAGATACATAAAAAACAGGATTAATGTGTCTTAAAAGGAACTTGCCAGCCCACCTTTCATGCTGCCAGTGTCAGCTTTATTGTTATAGCACAGTGAGACAAAGGCCTCAGGCAATCTGAAGTTGTTCTGTGTTTCCGGACCAATAAAATCAGTGTTGTCCCTTGTTTTCGATTTTTTTTTTGATTTTACAAAATGCAACTCTCTAATTCCACCCTGCAATATCGGCCTCACCCCAGCTCCCCAATTTGTCTCACTTATCGGTGTGTCTGTTTTTTTCCCCCCATTTTCTCTTTCTACCTGCTCATATAGAGACATTTGTGCGTTTATGTCCACATAAACAAACCATGCTGCTGCTGCTGTTGCTGTTTTGTTTTAAATCCGGCCTCTAATGCTGTTTTGTATATTAAACTAGCTCTAATGACACGGCTGCGACAATGGAAGAAGCGGGGCACGATGGCACCACACAGTTAACTCAGCATGGGGTCAAGTAAAGCTTGGAGCAGGGTGCACGGCGACATTCATTAACCAGACTGTGCCGAGTTTGTCAAAGCAGAAATAAGTAAACAAGAAAGTAATATACGCGGAAATCCATTGATCTTAAACATTTTCTGGTTGATTATATGCAAATTAGCTTGGGTTTGAATCATTCCCAAGCCCCTGAAATATGTACCTTCATCCCCTCTTGTTGAATTAATTGTGAAAGTTCCAGTTCCAAAGCTCCTCAGATCTTTGCAGGAACACCGTCTTATTCAAATACAGCAAACACGCGAGCAGCATTGAGATGCACATAAAATTTGACTCAATCTACCACTGGTCCTCCTTTGAACTCCCCCACGCCGTGTGGCAGAATAACACAACCCAAGTCGCAGCGGTCGTGAGATCAATCCCTGTTCCCAGCCACAGGCTCGGAACCAAGCCTTCTATTCAGACGTCATGCCACATGTTGCTGTTAAGTCCCGCCCTCATTATGCCGCCCCTGCTTGTCTACACTCGACCGAATGAAGCCGGCATATTGCGACTGTCGACAGCATGCTGATGTTGTGAAGGTGTAACACGGCTGGGTGGGCGGCTGGGTGGGTGGCATCAGTCCCGTCATTCACTCTCTTATTTGTTTTGGCCGTGCGACCGTTTCTGCTGGCGTCCTGTGTTTTGTTCCTTTCACACAGAAGAATGAGGCGGAACCAGCCGTATTGGGCTGTGTGTGTTTATGTGTGTGTGTGTGTATGTGTGTGTGAGAGAGAGAGAGAGAGAGAGAGAGAGAGAGAGAGAGAGAGGGAGATGTGACGAAGAGACATTATTCTCTTGCAGTGGGGAACAGAAAAGAAATGTGAACATCAAACAGAACCAAGTGGACAAAGGCCAAATCAACCGGTGGACCACAGCAAGTGAGGGAGGAACACAGACAGAGCTGGTCAAGGGAAGTGAGGAAGCTAAAGATTTTCAAAGGCGCAGAGTGCGGGATTTATTGACATCTAGTTGTGAAGTTGCAGTTAAATACCTCTCCCATCACCTCCTCCTCCCAAGCATGTTGGAGAGCCAGTAGTAGCCTCCATCTCACTGCGGTAAATACAGTACATGGCGGTGCAACGCATGGAGGCCGAGGTATGAACGAGGGCTTGTTATTCACATGTCACAAGGCAATACTTCAAACACTCAGTGTCTGCAAGTCACTGCTCTGCCACAGTTGTTACTATAAACAGCCATTTTGCTCAAGTTGAGAAATGCTCCTTTAACAATTTTCTTTTTTTTTTACATTTTCACTGATTTTTACTGAGCACGTTTCTCTTTTTGATAATTGTATCAACCCCATTTGAAACAGCAAATCACCCTTAAATTCTTTCTTCTTGTCGATAATGAAGCTCCACCCTCTCCACCCCTTCACAGCCACTCTACTAGTCTGTCCATTCCCACCACCAGGCGCTTTACTGAGCCTTTCACTGCTGCCAGCTGTCCATGGAACTCTCTCATTTTCACTTTGTGCAAGTGCACATCCGCAAACCCACGCAGCATGATTCAATATAATTTCATTGTTGTTCTCTTATAGTGCTGCTGCTTTTGTTGTTGTCTCTTTTTGCAAATATTCTGTTTTGCATTGATTTGTACTATTCCTCTTTTACTTGTTTGCTCTTTTACTTGTTTTATGTAGGTGTCTGGCACTGTGCCTATAAATAGCATTGATTATTTGTAGTAGTAGTATTGTTGTTGTTGTTGTTGTTGTTGTTCATATTATTATTAGAAGCAGTAGTAATTCTGTTGTTGTTGTTGCTGTTGTTCATAGTAGTAGTGTTGTTGCTGCTGTTGTTCATAGTAGTGTTGTTGTTGTTGTTGTTGTTCATAGAAGTAGTAGTAGTCGTGGAAGTAGTAGTCTACATAGCGCATGTTACTGTTGGGGAACTGCAGTTCACATTGCATTGTGCTGAGCAATGGTTATTATCTATTCATGTATTTATTTTTATGAATCATTACATGGAAAAAACAGAAATGCCAGGTTGTGGGACGTCAATACTGACTGAGCTTCCAGCCTGTTCCACATCACCTTCTCCTTAACCACTTGTCCTTGGTCTGCAGCAGACACGTACATACGCTGTAGCTCTGCCATCCTCAGACAGGCTCTCAGAAGCTCGCTGAGCTCAGACAGGCAGTTTTATGATGCAGAGGTGTGGGCCCGTGGTGAGCGGTGGATTCCCCCTGCACAGAGAAGTCCTGTATGAAGATATAAAGAGAGGCACTGATGCATGGAGCTCCTTTCCATGAGGCAGTCACACACGCAGACTCCATCTCCAGGTATAATGAAGTCTTTGCAAGTCACCATTACTGGTGAGGAACGCCGGGAGAACACCGTGTCTCAGCTCCGGGAAGAAGGAAAAAATAATAATCCGGCATCCAAACGTGAAAGGATAGAAGAGAGACTTAGACAGGGAAAAGTGACAAATATAATGAAGTCTGTGGGAGGAGGAAATTACCCTGTTAGTGTCATCAGCAAGGAATTAGTCTGTTTTACCCCTTCAACAGGAGTTACTCGTTAACTGAACAAGACAGAGAGACCAAGAGAGAGTTCTTTACATTAACGTTAAATTTAGGCAAGACAATGTTAAACAAGCTGCTCATGTTGTATCTCCTGTCCCTGTTTCTGTCCATGTCTGCAGCCAGAACTACACAAAATCAGGAGCCAAGTCTCCAAGCTTTTTATTTCTGCTTTTATTTGACTTTATTCATGTTTTAGATCTTCTAGCCTGTGGTATTTACATTGATTTATATTTTATGCTGCATGGGTGCTGTGCATTGTATTTCTTTTTCTGTACAGAACTTTAGACCTTTATGGTTGTCTTAAAGTGCTTTATAAATAAAGTTGTAATGGATTGAACAACAATTACAAAAACTGCAGGGATCTGATCGATGATTGTATTACTAATGTGAAAATAACAATTGATTAAATCATGCTACATGGGAAGAAGTAAAACATATTTTCTTACATTATTATGGTATGTGATTTTATAACACATCATATTTCTCTATGTATGAAGCGCACATATTCTTTTATTTTTATTTTTATTTCAATTCGTTTTTTGAATAGCAAGAGCCAGAAGTGAACTACCTCAGTGTCAGTATCGTGCGCCAACTTCATATCATAAGCATTGGGTATTACACTGATGCTTCATTGTGAATACCTTTAGTATGCAGATCTAAAGGTAGCCAGTATAAATATGGTTGTTTGTTTTTGGCAGAGTGAGACAGCAGATGGGCAGCACACTGAGTAATATAAATAAATAAATGATGCAAAAGTTCGAACTGTCACATGAAATTTGACTGAGCCTTGATGACAACAATATATATTGTGATATTTTCAGATCTCACTGATTGTAAAAATGAGTGAGGAGACCATGTCAGTCGCCACCTAGTGGTTAGCTGTGGTATAGGTCATACAAAATAACCTGTTCTATGGTGTACAGGACATGAACCATGACATGCACAATTCATATAGCACACTGGTGTGCAACATATCTGACTCTACATCGCCCTCTAAAAGCTGCACCCTCTATTTGATCTGGACATGGTAATGTGAATTCTACTCTTGGATTGGACCATTGAAACTCATTGAATAGGAAAAGATGAAATGCTGTGTAGGGTTGTTGGTGCAGTGGAACTCCCGTCAGCATCCCTGCATGGAGACAACATACTAATGTTTTATTACTGACTGACAATTGTGTTATTCCTTAAACTCTATCAATACAGCATAGGTAGGGGAAGGTAACGGAGCTTTTTTCCGCTGTCAGAGTCAGAGTATTGATTTTTGGCTCCTTTCTGGAAGCAGTTTGAACAAGTGAAGATGGAGTCCACCAAAGTCAAAAAGTATCAGTGGGGGACAGCGGACCCACTTATTGGAGGGTAGAGCCAGGAAGAGGCAGCGGTGTTGGTCCTTTGCAGTGAAACGCTCCTGCACAGTCTTGTGTTCCATTCCCGAAAACATTAGGAGGGGCATGCACCTTGATGTCATGTAAATTTAACCTTTGCGGAGCACATCAGGGCAGGCTCCTGGAATCATGTGCTTCGCAACAAATGCCTCTCCCACGGGGCTTCGAAACACACAAACACGCATTATGCATGTATGAGAAGTTGCACAGATCCGGGGCGTGCCGAGAAACATCGACGCCCCGCTAAGGGTCAACCACGGGCGGGGACAACCTCCGTGACCCAAAGGGCTCCGCGGGGACACAGAGAGGGAGAGCGAGGGGCCGCGGATGATAGAGACTTTTGACTTTGACAATCCCATTAGTGGATCATTGTCGGCGTTATGACAAAGCAAAACAAATACACACAGAAGGGCTGGAGGAGAGGAGAGGGAGGGGCTGGTGAGCGGGAGATTGGGGGGCGGGGACAGACAGAGGAAGAGCGGCGCACCGAGGGCTGGTGGGGGGGGGGGGGGTTGGGGGGGGGGCCGGGAAGAAAGGTGGTACGGGGGGGGGGGGGGGGGGGGGGGGGCAGGGAAGCAGAGGCTTCCCCTGTCACCATCTGTCTTGTGGAGAACATAAATCCTGCTATCTGTGTCATGCATACTGTACTGCTGCTGCCACTGCATCAGAGATCATCAGCACACACACGCACACACACACACACACACACACACACACACACACACACACATACACGCACAC
>JAFBJT010094296.1:148584-163511 GCA_016785325.1 Chascanopsetta lugubris
AGAGAAGAGAAAACCCCCAAAAAACCACCACCGCGGGGGCCGGGGGGGGGGGCCGGGGGGGGGGGCCAGGGGGCGGGGCCAGGGCACTGATAGCAGAAGTACTGCTCACATAAACATCAACACTGAGGCCAGGGGGCGGGGCCAGGGGGCGGGGCCAGGGGGCGGGGCCAGGGGGCAGGGCAGAGATATATACTTCAGATATCAAACCACCTGAATTGTATTCCTACGCCTCCACAGACTGTAAACAAAGATGACCTCACCCTTAGGTTTCTGCAGAGTAGTGGGCGGTTCACTCACTTAACTCCTCCCACTTCCTGGTTCATCCAAATATGGGCACAAGGGGCGGAGCACAGGTAGCGCGGCGGTGGTCGGCATCCACAGGTGTCACTCAAGAGGCCACGCCCCTTAATCATGCACAGTTCCAAACCTTGATAAAAATGTAGTAAATGAAGTGAATACTGTGAGAGAGGCGGGGCTTATGATTTCCTCTGATACTGGGTCACTGATACAGGAAGTAGAAAAAAACATTCTTTAACAAAATATTGAATGTATATATATATAATGTATATGTATATATATCATCTGTATATATTGTGTGTGTATACATAATATTTATATATATGTAAATATATATATATATATATGTATGTAAATATATATATGTAAATATATATATATGACTAATTGTCATTTTATTTTGATCTGGACAAAGTTGCAGTACCACCGATCAACCACTAAGGGCTCCAGTATCACAAGTATGATCAGTCAGTGCCTCCATCACCTCAAGAAGCATGTTTACAAAATAAAAGCGACAATAGACTTTGTAAACTTTAACCTGTGTCCCATGGCCAATGTAAACAAAGATGATAAAGATGAATAAATGTGCTTTGATGATCAATATAAAACGACGTGTGGGGCTCCTGTGGATGAGTGGGGCCTCTGCTCCTCATCCATCTGCTGAGCCTCTGTCGTCACAGTAACCGTCCGTCCTCCAGCACTGAGACAATCACACATTAGAGTCATGCTGCTGCTGCTGCTGCTGCTAATGCTGCTGCTGCTGCTGCACATAAAGGATGGTGCTCCTCTGCCTCGTCTCCACACAGGGACTCTGGAATACATGCCTGTTTCCAAGGTAACAGCATAGAATATCCCATTGTTGATGCATAATATGAAGCGAAGGCCTCGCAGGAGGAGTGAAGGAGGAAGCATGATCCTTTGTAGAATCACACCGCCACATGTCCTACTTCTCTGTGACACGCTTTTCTCAGCACATACAACATACAACATACAACATACAAGACCCGTGTGCAGAACAACTCCATTTCAACTGTGCTGCAGCACCAGAACACACAGGTTAGAGTATCAACACAATCATAACATATTAAAGATGCATTTGACCCTGGATATTCTAAAACACCATTATCAATTCATCAATTGTATCTATATATTCTATATGATCTATTTCTACATCATCATGTAAAGTCCACAGGAGATGAAATCAAGGATCCTGCTCTAAGAAAATATAATACAAGAGTTTGTAAACACAGCAGTCAAATTCGAACGTATCCTACAATACATATATATGTTTATCCACGTTTACAAACAATTACATCATATTATAGTGCGAATATTTAAAATGAACACCAGCTTCTGTTCAGATTGTGATTCTAACGGCTTATAAAAGATGGCTGAGAGGAGTTTCTTTGATTTGTTTTCTGCGTGCTGTCCCTTTAATGACACACCCCATCTTTGATCAATAGCATCAACTGAAAGCTTTGAAACTTCCTCAGGTTTTGAATGGGGCTGAAGAGCTGAGGTGAGATGATTTCAGTGGGACAGGTTGAACACACCAGCACCTGGAGATCACATGTCAGAACATCCACGTCCAGGACTCTGGAGGCTTCCTCTCAGTCCTGATGCTGACTCAGATTTGGGCTCATTCTGCCCCCTAGAGGTCAAACACGTCACTGAGCCAACACTCATATACACTCCACACACACACCTGACAGATAGTGAAGTAAAGGGTTCATCTGTTTTATTTCAAACTGAACGTCTTTCAAGTGTAAACAGGACACTGAGTTTATTGTGATAGAAACTCCTTTGGAGCCGGTAGATTCCAGTCATCTCACACCTGGAGGTCAAAGGTCATTGACCTCATTTCTTTGATTCAAAGGCAGCAAATGTCCATGTGAGTTACAGAGACTGAGGAGTGTTTCACTTCCAGACCCATGACAACAAAAACACACCTTACACACACACACACACACACACACGCACACACACACACATATGAGCTCGTGGTTCACACACCACGGTCCTGTTTCCCCTCAATAATGTAATCTATTACATTTCATCATGTTTGATATCCAGTTTGATTATAGATCATTAGATATACAGTTGAATATAAAGTTCCATTTAAGGGGGCGGGGCCAAATTCTTTGACATATTTTTTTAGGGAGAAGTAACTACAGTCACTCTGATGCTCTGATCCCTCTGTGACAGACGGTCCATCCTCAGGAGAGCAGGAGAAGTCCTCGTCCTCGTCCTCGCTCGGCGTCTCCATGGCGTTCAGCCCCGAGGACCATCTCCACTGTCCCGTGTGTCACGACATCTTCAGAGACCCTCTGGTTCTGTCCTGCAGCCACAGCTTCTGCAGGGACTGCGCCAAGAGCTGGTGGGATGTGACCAAAACCCGTCTGTGTCCCCTCTGCAAGAGGAAGACCTCAAAGTCCAAGACACCCTGCAACCTGGCGCTGAAGAACATCTGCGAGGACTTCGCCCGCCAACGAGCCCTGAGCTCTCCGGACTCCTCGCAGAAACCCAGATCCTCCGGTCCGGACCTTCAGGGCTCAGGACCGGACTCCTCACGGCCGGTGAGCCGCGGAGACCCCCAGTTCAAACCCATCATCAGAGCCGCTCAGACCCACAAGAGGGAGCTTCGGGAGACTCTGCCGTCCCTGAAGGAGAAGCTGAGATGTTTGGTGGAGGCCAAAGGGAGGTTCCACCAGACGGCGGAGAACATGGACGTCCTGGTCCAACAGGTGGAGAAGAAGATGAAGACGCAGATCGAGAAGCTCCATCAGTTCCTGGAGACGGAGGGGGAGGCCAAGCTCCGAGCGCTGAGGGAGGAGGAGGAGCGAGCCAGCGGCGCCATGAAGGAGAATATGGAGGCTCTGAGCAGAGACATCGTGTCTCTGTCGGACACGCTCAGGGACACGGAGGAGGTCCTGGCGGCGGAGGAGGTCTCCTTCCTGCTCCAGTACAAGGCTGTGAAGGAGCGAGTCCAGCAGTGTCTCCGGCTGGACGTCCCCCAGCTGCTCCCGAGGCCTCTGATCAACGAGGCCAAGCTCCTGGACAACATGGCGTCCAGCTTCTGGAGCAAGAGGACGGACCTGCTGTCCTTCGGCTCCGTGGCGTCCAACTCTGCTGAGGTCACGGAGTCGGTCCCCAAACAGGAAGTGACCACGCCTGACGACGACGACGACGGTGTTCTGGGATTAATTGTTTACACGATCATTCTGGTCTTTGTTTGTCTGATGGTTTTCTTTTGGTGAGACACTCGACCCGATGATATGAACTGTTTTATATGGTTTACCTTCAAATATAGTATTTTATATAGTTTACCTTCAAATGTAGTATTTTACTGTGTACCCATTTGAGTTTACATTATTGGTAGCTAATTAGTTATCAATGATTTGATGTATTAGTTATGTTAAACTGTACGTGTTATGAGACAATTGTTGGCAATCTATGATGTATATGTGGTTGTTCATATATTTGCATCTAATTATACTCTAAAAAATCATATATACATATATACATATGCATAAACATGCGTCAACAAGTATGGGACCTCTATCACATGGATCCATGTTGTGTGTTTATTTGTTAACATTCCATACAAACGTTTTTTAAATGATCAATTATTGTGTAAAAATCCATCAAATCTCAAGTGGATGGAAAATAGAGCTCTGTAAGTCTATAAATAGGACAAGTCATCCTGATCGATCGTACGTCTCACCGGTAGATGGCGGTAGTGCGCCGCTGTCTGCCAGCGCATTCCAAAACCATAGAAGAAGAAGGCGGGGCGGAAGTGTGTCCGCCTTCTCCGGTGCTCTCGGCAGGGGACTCAGGGAGCCCATCCGCGGACATGGCTGCTCTCGGTAACTTGGGGGCGACCTCCAGCCCCATCGGGCTCCTGGCGCCGAAGACCAAGACGAAGAAGAAGCATTTCGTCCAGCAGAAGGTGAAGGTGTTCCGGGCCAGCGACCCGGTGCTCAGCGTCTTCATGTGGGGCGTCAACCACTCGGTGAGTCGGGGAGCTAACGCACCGAGCTAACAGCAGCTAGCTTGGTTAGCAGCTGACAGGAAGCCAGCCGGCAGGTTAGCGGGGAGGTGAGGCTGTTTACCCCGAAGACATGCGGCTATTCACGGCCTGGCTCCACACAGGAGCCCCGGACCCCGAGGGAGACTTCCAGGACGAGCGCGTTCATTTCAGCCTGGTTCTCCCAGTTAGTTATTACTAATTGTTACTTATGATTCAGTCCTATAAATAATAAACAATCATTTAAATTAATGAGGTTATTCATGTCATTACCACACATCATGACTGGCTCTATTTTGAAAAGTGGAATTTTGATATAACAAACTCAAATTGTATTATCATATTATTTCTTGTATTTATTTTAATTATTGTCTAATAAGTATTTAGCCTATAGTAAACTCATATTTATTTTATATTATATATTTAATAGCATACAATTTGTGTATCCATTCTGTATGTTAAAATAATCTCAACTGATCTGTTTAAAGGTGGAGTGTAATATTTAAGTGATAGTTTCCATGTAACTTGGCAGAAATGGACCATAAAGTTTATATTAGTCTATAATATTGGACTACTGTGATTATTGTGTGTGATTTATGAACGATCTCACAGCTCTGATTTCACATTATATGTCCTCACAATTCTAGTTCTTTATTTGATCTCTTTGTTCTAGATCAATGATCTCAACCAGGTGCCCGTACCTGTCATGCTCCTTCCTGACGACTTCAAAGCAAACACCAAGATCAAAGTCAACAACCACCTCTTCAACAAGTACGATGCCCTTCATGTATTTAAAGAAAATAAGGTTAAATGCCTGTAATTATTTTTCTAGATCAGCAAAGAACTCGTCATCCTCACTCTCCTCCTCCTCTTCCTCACTCTCCTCCTCCTCTTCCTCACTCTCCTCCTCCTCCTCCTCTACAGAGAAAACCTTCCCGGCCATTTCAAATTCAAAGAGTACTGTCCTCAGGTCTTCAGAAACCTAAGGGAGCGGTTTGGAATCGAGGATCTGGACTATCAGGTTTGTAAATATGCTAATGAAGTCCCCAGTACACAGATCACCTATTGTACTCAGAGTCTGTTTATCCCACATTCTTCGCATCGATGACCAAATATGCAAATTCTGTTCAATCTCTTGTTTTGGAAAAAGTCATGTGTGTGTGTGAACTTGGGTTCTCCTTGGTTCCGGGTGCCCAGGTGTCTCTGACTCGCAGCCCCCCCATGAGAAGTGTGGACGACCAGGGGGAGGGGCTTCTCCTCAACTCCTACGACCGGACACTGGTGGTCAAGCAGATCTCCAGTGAGGACGTGGCCGACATGCACAACATCCTGTCCGAGTATCACCAGGTGAGGTGTGGGGGTGTGATGGTGCTGGTGACCTCACAGCACCTCCGACCATATATGGTCATTTGATCTGGATACCGAGAAACCCACGACACAGAGACACGGCCCTGCTTTCATGTTAGTGGTGGTGTGTGTCGGACTTGTGAACTGTGAGATTCTGGATCAGGTTCTGGGTTTGAGGGCGGGGCTTAGAGATACTTTCTAGAGGTCCACATTCTGGTTCAGTGTGGCCCGCAAGGTGGAATACAAACTGCACTGTTTCATATATGAAGCTAGAAAACATTCAATGCTTTTATTTTGAAATGCGCCCCTTTTCCTGTGTGTGATTCTGCCGTGCTTGGTGTTTACGTTACCTGAGCAGTGTAGCGGTGCAGGCGGAGAGGGCGGAGCTTCAATGTGGAGTCACCTGCTTCAGATGAGTGTGACATTGAGTTTGTTGATGATGTCACTATAATGTTTATTTATAATATAGATGATATGTAGGTCAGAAGGTCAGTGGATGGATGGGTAATGTCTATCATTTGTAATATCAAATAGTAATAATACTATTTATATACACTCATCTACGTTTCTATACCAAATCTTTCAAACTCTGCTGAAGGTCCTCAGGTGTTGCAGCACGGCTTCAGATTCAAGAGGCCTATAGATGGTCACATGTTCATATCTACAGGCCTGTGGTCATAGAGATAAGAGAGCGCGATAAGAAGAAGGTGACTTCCTCTGTGGTGACCTCATATTTACCTTCACTCTGAGTCAGATGAAGGTTCGGCTGCTGAGCTGAGGATCGGAAGAATGTGAGGCCTGAGGTTCCTCGGCCTCCAGAGAACCGAGGAGATCAATGGAGTCTGTGTCTCTGTGACTTCGTCCGGCTGAATGAGGTCATTGTCATCGGAGGCTGAATCGGCGCTGCTCAGATGGAGTTGATGATTTCAGATCTTGTGTTTCAGTAGTTTAGTGTAAAGTAAGATTTGGGATGTGGAGCTGGTGGCCACACTGTGAACTACACGTTTTTACACTAACGCGCTGCCTCGCCCGTCAGCCCTGGAGGTTTCTGCTTTGAGCAAAACTACCACTAAAACCAAAGTACCACATGCTGATGTCACTAACATACTGAGAGCCCATGACGGGTGAGGACTCGTGTTGTTGTTGTTGGTGTAAACAGGAAAAACTCGACCCTGCAGCCGGAGGGACGACTCCGCGACAGATCTTTAAAAAGATCGTGTTTCCTACTTGTTGTTCCACATGGAAACTGTGGCTGACGCTGGTTGTTTACTTCCTGAAGATGTAAACAATACACACAGTGATTAAAAGTCATTATTTGATTATTCAAATCTAGCCCCCCGCCCCCAAACCCGCGTAGAGAACCGGTTTCAGACGCCATGAGAGATGGGATGTGTTCTCAACTTCCTGTTCGTCCTCTGTGTTTCAGGGGAATCTGAATGAGGTCAGTGTGACGTGAGAGTCTATTGGAACCTCTGAGAATCGAACCTGGATACTGATTGGTTTACTTCCTGAGGATGTGGCCTGACCTGAGTCGTCAGTTTAAATGTCTCATGTCTGAGCCTGTCGATAAGAATCATACTAATAATAATAATCTGCTCCTCCTCTGCAGCACATCGTGAAGTGTCACGGCAACACGCTGCTGCCTCAGTTCCTGGGGATGTACCGTGTGAGCGTGGAGAGCGAGGAGACGTATCTGATCGTCATGAGGAACATGTTCAGCCACAGACTGGTGGTGCACAGGAAGTACGACCTGAAGGTGAGGAAGCACAGGCGGGGCCGCCGTCACAGCCAATGAGAAATGAGGAAGTCCAGGTGTGACAATTAAATGTCACATCAAGCTGGAGGATGAAACGGAGACTGTATGGAAAGCCGTCTAACTCCTCCCACTTCCTGGTTCATCCAGAAATGGACAAAGAGGCGGAGCACAGGTCGAGCTGGGGGAGGGTCACAGTATCCACATGTCGGCCCAGGTGTCACTCAAGAGGCCACGCCCCTTCGTTATGCACAGTTTCAAACCAGGAAGTGATAGAAATATGAATTATTACTCACTCATCTTTACGTCAATCACTTAAAGGTCCAGTGTGTACGATTTTATTCAGTTTTCAAAACAAAATATTACAAAACAACTGACTTTCATGAATTCATAATCATGTAAATGTTTTTTTTCCATGAGCCTAAAATGAGCCCTTTAATGTGTATTTACACGAGGAGCGGCTCCCCTCTACGGGGGCGGCCATGTTTTTACAGTAGTAAAAGTGGACGTACTAAACACCTATTGAGTTTTAACAGCAACTGAAGTTGCGCACAGATTCTCCTCATGTTCAGAAGAGTGAGGTGATGGTACAACATGACACTTGACCTCAAGAGGTCACCACATCTCACACACTGCACCTTTAAATACATTCCATGCTCTAACAGCTCTTTGTTCTCACAGGGTTCTCTCGTGGCTCGTGAAGCAAGTGACAAAGAGCGGGTAAATCCAAAGCTCTCTTCTTGGTGTTCTCCTCAAACGTTCCTACGTGGCGTTGACCTTGTTCTCGTGTCGCAGGTGAAGGAACTCCCCACCTTCAAAGACATGGACTTCAGGAACAACATGCAGAAGGTCTACGTGACCGAGGAGGAGAAGGAGAAGTTCATGGAGAAGCTGAACAAAGACGTGGAGGTGGGTGAGCTGCTGTTGCACACCTCGGCCACACGGCGGTGCTGTCTGCACATCAGGGGAGACTCTAACTGATTGTTTACCAGGGAAGGAGGTGAATCTAGAAACATACATCTCCCTCCTCATCGTGGCCGTCCGTCCTCTCCCCTCTTTTAATTGTATTGATGTTCTGGCTCCTCCCCCTCCTGCTTCTTCTTTGTTTTCTTCTTCTTCTTCTCCTCCTCTTCGTTGACCGTTTCATCCCCGTGTTCCCAGTTCCTGGTGAAGCTGAAGATCATGGACTACAGTCTGCTCCTCGGCATCCACGACATCGCTCGAGCCGAGCGCGAGGAAGAGGAGGGCGAGGAGGTTTCCAACGAGGAGGAGCCGGAGGCGGAGAACGGCCTGGCTCTGGGCGCGGCGGCGGCAGCGGCGGCGGTGGGCTCGTACGGAACCTCCCCCGAGGGGATCGCAGGGTACATGTCGTCCTGTAAACCTCTGGGACCCGGAGAGTTCGACCAGTATGTGGACATGTACGCCATCAGGAGCTGCCCCGGTGAGTGAGGTCACTCAGTGGCAGATCAATTAGTATTATTGTTATTGTTATTATTATTATTATTATTATTATTATTATTATTATATATTATTATGATGAGCTCTGCAGCAGGTCCAGGTAAACGTGCAGCTCTGGTTGTTTCAGGAGTTTGTTTGTTTGTTTGTTTGTTTGTTTGTTTATGTAAATGAGCTCTGCAGCAGCTCCAGGTAAACGTGCAGCTCTGGTTGTTTCAGGAGTTTGTTTGTTTGTTTGTTTATTTATGTAAATGAGCTCTGCAGCAGCTCCAGGTAAACGTGCAGCTCTGGTTGTTTCAGGAGTTTGTTTGTTTGTTTGTTTGTTTGTTTATGTAAATGAGCTCTGCAGCAGGCCCAGGTAAACGTGCAGCTCTGGTTGTTTCAGGAGTTTGTTTGTTTGTTTGTTTGTTTATGTAAATGAGCTCTGCAGCAGCTCCAGGTAAACGTGCAGCTCTGGTTGTTTCAGGAGTTTGTTTGTTTGTTTGTTTGTTTATGTAAATGAGCTCTGCAGCAGCTCCAGGTAAACGTGCAGCTCTGGTTGTTTCAGGAGTTTGTTTGTTTGTTTGTTTGTTTGCTTATGTAAATGAGCTCTGCAGCAGCTCCAGGTAAACGTGCAGCTCTGGTTGTTTCAGGAGTTTGTTTGTTTGTTTGTTTGTTTGTTTATGTAAATGAGCTCTGCAGCAGCTCCAGGTAAACATGCAGCTCTGGTTGTTTCAGGAGTTTGTTTGTTTATGTAAATGAGCTCTGCAGCAGCTCCAGGTAAACGTGCAGCTCTGGTTGTTTCAGGAGTTTGTTTGTTTGTTTGTTTGTTTGTTTGTTTATGTAAATGAGCTCTGCAGCAGCTCCAGGTAAACATGCAGCTCTGGTTGTTTCAGGAGCTCCTCAGAGGGAGGTTTACTTCATGGGTCTGATCGACGTCCTCACTCAGTACGACACTAAGAAGAAGGCGGCTCACGCAGCCAAGACGGTCAAACACGGGGTGAGAGAGAGAGAGAGAGAGAGAGAGAGAGAGAGAGAGAGAGTGTGATGGATGATGTCAGCTGTTTAAAACTGTGTGGTCTATTGTACGTAGAGGGATGTACACTGAGTTTATGAGTGATGATATTCTCTCTCTCCCTCCTTCTCTCTCTCTCTCTCTCTCTCTCTCTCTCTGTCTCTCTCGCTCTCTCTCTCTCTCTCTCCCTCCCTCCCTCCCTCGCCCTCTCTCTCTCTCAGGCCGGCGCTGAGATCTCCACAGTTCACCCTGAGCAGTACGCCAAACGCTTCCGTGACTTCATCTCAAACATTTTTGCGCTCTCTCTCTCTCTCTCTCTCTCTCTCTCTCTCTCTCTCTCTCTCTCTCTCTCTCTCTCTCTCTCTCTCTCTCTCTCTCTCTCTCTCTCTCTGCGGGCGGCCGATCCGACCGAAGCTGAACTTCCCATCTCGTCATTTGTACCAAACGAGTCGAAACGAGGCCCCGTCGGATCGATGTTTAGAAAAAAGTTTTAATGATCCGAGGCGCCGCTCCAAATTCCTGTCGCAGCAATTTAATATAACTGAAGCATATATTTATTTTTAAGATTTAAGATGCATTTAATATATGTGTTAAGAGACAAAGCGCTGTTGATCAGTGTTCGCCGCCTCAGAGACCGATCACATGACTCCGCTTTGACTTCTTTCTCTGGGTCTCTGAGGGCGAACCCGCCTTAGATTAGACCTGTTTTCATGCTTTACACCCGGAACACTCACACGAGCTCATCACAGATCTGGAAGCTCGGTTCTGTGCTGACGTCTCTGTCTGACTCAGATCTACGCTGAGCTTTGTGACTCACACGCTTTACAACCTCTGCTCCACCTGAAAGAGTTCAAATACAAAACCCTTGAATTGACATCTTTTCCAAACGGACCAATCGCAGCGCTTGAAGTCTGCCTCGCCTGGACACGTAGCTGTACTCATCGGTGGTTGGACGTCAGGGTTTCATGTGGGCGGAGCCTTCGGCTCATCCTCCACACAGAACGTCGATGAGCTCATTAGATATGCGGCTGTAGACGGATTCATCCACAGTGTTTTTGTTTGTTTATTTTCAAACTCGTCGTCTTCAGACCGAACCTCCGAACGTCTTCCGCTCGTGTTCCTCAGTTAGAACTTCACTTCTCCTTCACGTCGACATCAAGTAGAACCATGAGCCCGTGTGGTGAAATACTTTATGTATGAATTCCTTCGTCTTCAGAAACCGGCCGTGTCAAAGTTTAGTGCCAAACCTGTGAGATCAAAGCTTCTTCACATTCTACTCTTCCACCAAAGTTTCAATCAAGGATCAAATTCTACTTTCACACATGAGTCGGTCAGAGGTCAGAGGTCAAAGGTCAGAGGTCGGAGAGATCCTGTCGGCCTCTTCGTGAGCCTCGTAGTGGGCGGTTCACTCGTCGGCCATGTTGCCAAACTCCTCCCACTTCCTGGTTCATTCAGAAATGGGCAAAGAGGCGGAGCACAGGTAGAGCATCCTCAGAATGTGCCAGGTGTCACTCCAGAGGCCACGCCCCTTAATTCTCACAGTACAAATGAGGCGTCTGAAGTCCTTTGTGTCGTTAACCAGCAGAGGGCGCTCACTGCGTGTTTGACCCACATGAACTCAGGAGGTCGTCGGCCAGTGAAGCCGCCCTGAGGGGAACAATCATGACTCGGCAGCTTTTACTCCCTTCAAAGCAAAGTAGCAAACATAGATGGCGCTGTGGGGTCATGTGATGGGCGGGGCAAAGTATGCAAATATACCAGAAAGCAGCGCATGTCAAGGCAAATGTGTGACAGCTCTATCTGACACAGCTTTATTCAAAACACTAATTAGTGTGACCAGGAATGCAAATGATGCTTGTGTTTATTTGTGTGGGGAACAGGAAGTGAAATCTAATGGTGTTGGACTGTGGGGACATCTAGTGGTGAGGTTGTGTCCGTGCACCTCATACGTCTCTGACATGCAGGTAGAATAAACAGTAGCTGTCAGTTGTTATGCAGATGTTTAGTTTGTCCATTTTGAGCCTCTGTCAGAACATGGCGCCCTCAAGTGGCGAGGAGCTGCTCCGGATGTAGATATAAAAAGAAAACAACAATATCACTATTTTAAATTCCAGTTCTTTAAACAGGGAGGCGACTAATTCAAGTGAAGTCTTACACACTGCACCTTTAATTTCGACATATCTGATTATCAGCCTGTAATGGGGTTTTAAAACCTGCCGCGCTTCATCTGAAGAACTCCTGACGTCATCCTGCGCCAATCAAAGTGATAGGATGCTTTGTGAGCATGACATCATCATCTTCATCTTCATCACTTCCTCTTCCCCCTGTTTCGTGCGTTCAACTGGAAAATGTGCACTAATGTGAACGACAGGAAGGAGAGGATGTGAACAGATCATAGCAACAGAGGCCGGATGTGTGTGTGTGTGAATGAGTGAGTGTGTGTGGTGTTTCCATGTGTAGTGATGAGCATGTGTTCAGTCCTGTGATGATGACACTACATACATGTCAGTAGCGTGTGCAGTCGCCTTAACGCGATGCAGCGTTTGTCAGCACGGGGGCGGCGGCGGTGGCGTGGAGACGGCGCTCTGCGTGTGTGTGTGTGTGTGTGTGTGTGTGTGACGCCTCATCATGTTGTATTTTTGCAAATCAGCTTTTGGACCAAAATATATTTTATGAAGAATTTCAGAAAAGTGTTTGGGTGGTTATTTCAGACATGTTCACGTGTTTAAGCCCCTCCCCCTCCAGCTACCAGGATGTTACCATTCTGTTTGATTCAGTGTTTTGTTTATTTTGAACTCACGGTATAAATGTGGAGTTTCTCCCGTGTTGGTTCAAACGGACCAATCACAGCTTGGTGATTTTAGAGGTCAAAGGTCAAGAATCACCCTGAACCCTCTAAGCGTGGAATGATAACAGCCTCAGTCTGCTGAGGTTAGAAACTGAATCTTCAGTCACTCACTTCCTCTTCTTCTCGCCTGTCGACATTTTCGCTGTCCAAGGAATTCAGCTCTTTAGCTCCGCCCCCTTCGAAGACATGGAATGGTGACGCATTCTCATGAAATTCCACTTTCTGTGGTTTGTCTTCCTCTTTCACTGTAACTGCCCCCCCCCCCACACACACACACACCTTCCCCTTTTTGAGTCTGTCTCCGCCCACTCTCTGGGGTCGTGACCTCTGCGCGTAACACGCCTGGGATCATGTATGTTATGACTCCACACACAGGAAGTGTGGTGGGGCCCGGTGGTCTGGGGTTGTAGCCGGAGGTTACGTCCCCAAGAACAGAGAAATGAAAATGCTCGGTGTGATGCCATCGCGGATCGGAGGTCACCGAAGGTCACGGTTACCACACGACATGTTTCTGACCCGTTCACCATCTTCAGTCTGCGTCTGAGGATCCAGAACCCAGAACCATCTCTTATTGTCATGCCCCTTCATCTCAGCTTCATCAGCCCCAACGTGAGCTGATGCTTCGTCATCCACAGAAAATCACTTCAAAGGCATCGCAACTTCAAACCGGTGAGTAGCTTCTTTCCTCTGTGTCATTAAATTAGTTTGAGTTGTTTTTTTCATATGAATATTATTTGTTTTGTTGTGATTCTGCTTTTATTTATTTATTCTCATGTTGACGCCTGTAGACCAACTTCAGTGTGGAGGTTTCAGATCAGAAGCCGCCCTGGCTCCTCCCCCTGGCTCCTCCCCCTGGCCCCTCCCCCTGGCTCCTCCCCCTGGCCCCTCCCCCTGCCTCATCAATAGAAACGTTGGAGTAAAACCAGAGTAAACATCAGCATCATGTTCCAGTCGTGGCAGAAGCAGGTAAATAAACAGTTTATGACTCTTTAACACTTAAAGTAGCATCTTTTCCCCCTTGTTCTGGAGGTGGAGTGGGCGGAGCCAAAAAACACATTAACAATTTGTGGAAATGAGCATAGAGCTGATTTATCCCAGGGACTCTTTCTCAAGATGGACGTCCGTGACGGCGCCCACAGGTTTGTGCAGAGTGTGTGAGGCTGGTTGTGGGCGTTTTTCTGATGATGCTTAACTCCTCCTACTTCCTGGTTCATCCAAAGAGGGGGCGCACAGGGAGAGCTGTAGTTACCAAGGAGCTCGATGTTTAATCATCAAACTATTGATCATAATAATCAAACAACACAACGAGAAGAAACACACACAGAATAAACGAGGAGAGAATCAGACCTGTGGCGTCAGTGACCAGAACCTTCGGAGCGTCCCTCCGTCTCTGGCCCTGTGATTGGATAAGAGCTGTGAGGGTCAGGGACTGGGTTTTGTCTCACGCTGTCGGTGAGGCAGCTTTGTGCTGACTCGTCCTTCCTGTCTCGCGGCAGGAGACAGAAGTTGCTGACGGGTTCCTCCGGCTCGGAGCCAGAGGCAGAACAATGGGACGGGGACAGGATGAGGAGGGAGACGCTGGACGTGTCCCCGCGCCGCAAAGTGCTGAGGACGAGACCCCCGGAGTCCGTCAGCGAGAAGCTCGGCCAACACAAACCTTCCGCGCTGACCTGTGGGCGGAGCCACGCTGAAAGGGCCGCTATGGAGGTTTCACTCTTTTTTTAATTTATTATGAACAGCAGGGGGCAGCGCTGTGCAGAACTCTACTAACAAACAAGCGGACAGACGCCTTTGTTTACTAAATTAAAAGACATCATTGAATAAATCACTGATCTGAACAACAACAGAATCTCAAACTACAAGAAACCTGATTTTTTTTTTTATTTTGAAACTCACAGGAAGTGATTTTATCACCCGGTAACACGACATTATTTCAAATAAAGTTTCACAATCAGATACATATATGAATAAATTAGCATATGAATAATTAAATGAACGCACAACAAATAACTAACAATAACAAATTACAGTCAGCTGATCTACACACTGTGCCTTTAACTGACGAGAACACCCACTGAGGACGCCCCCCCTCTCTCTCCCTCTCTCGCTCTCTCTCTCTCTCTCTCGCGCTCTCTCTCTCTCTCTCTCTGTATTAATGAGAAAAGGGGCGGGGCACAAACTCCAGACTCCTTGATTGCTCAGACGC